>JAQGCN010000309.1:0-26169 GCA_034699725.1 Friesea truncata
ATTGGTACGCTCACAGATTTCAATTATAATTGCAGTGAATTATAATTGAAAGTGAATTATAATTTTTTGCGTTGAAGATACCCAAAGTTATTTTTGTTGTTTTTTTAATTTTTTATATAGTAATCCTTTTCCACGTTAATTTAACCTCTACAATACTTCTTCCTGTTGTTGGTTGTGTCTGGACAAACACAAAATGGAAAACTTACCAAATGATGAGGTAAATAACTTTTATAAAACAGCAGTTTAATTAATTGAATGATTGATTATTTTCAAACAGTACCATTAAAATTTAAAAGTGTGATTTATTTATGATATTTATTAACTTGATGTGAAATTTTTTTTGTATTATTTTCTCATTGAAGTTTTTCTAATATCATTTTATTTTTTATTTTTAATAGATCCCTAATATGATAATTGGATATCTCAACAGAAAAGCTCTCTTGTCAGTTCGTCTTGTGAACAAAACATGGCAAACTTCCGCTGAAAATCACCTAAGGAAAGTGGCACATGTTTCTCTTGAAATTGATAAGGATGTATCAGATCTTATTAGAATAACATCATGGAGAAATAAGAATACAATTCCACCATTCATCAAATTCAACATTAGTGGAGTCCTTAGCAAAGGAATTTTAGAAGAACTTGGTAGGAAGTATGGAAACGTAATTAAAAGCTTAAGATTTGAATTGAAAAGCGTCAGACCCGAAGGATATCCTCCTTATCCTACCATCGACAACAGTAACATGTTCGAATTGCTTATGAAGACACCAAATATTAACGAAATTTACGTAGTGAATTACTGGAACGATGTCGATATGAAACGTGAATATCAGTTATGCCTCCCAAAATTAAGAATTTTGGAATTGGAACGAATGGACACGAACTCTGTGAAATTAATATTCAATTCTGCTCCAAATATTCAACAAGTAAAACTGGGAGAGCATAAAGGTGAAATAACGGAAGATAATTGGAGGGATCATATTACTATTTTTCAATCCATTGCTACAAGGGGTATTCAACTTAAGTTAGGAATCTGGATCTCCTCAGATAATGTTAATTTACAAAAGCTAAAAGAGATCGTTAAAATTCCTTTTAAAGTCACTGAACTGGACCTCACCGTTGGCGGCAATTTTGTTGCCTCCGAAGACTGGTCTCTCGTTCAAGAGTCAATTGAAGAATTCATTCATAAACATTCTACGACGTTGAAACTCCTCCTTGTACGAAGATATCTCGGCCATACGGAACATCTTTGGAAGCTCAATCTAAAAAATTTAGAGAATTTGGAACAGTTGAAGTTACACTCTGCAGGTATCAAAGAAACCAACTTTCAAGTAAATCTTGAACAAACCCCTATGCTCAAGGATGTTGGAATTGAATCAGCAGAATTAAACATGGAGTCGGCTCCATTACTCATACATTTAAGTATTCGGACCAACAATTTGTCTAAATATTTGAAAAGACCTGAATTATTTGATGTCATCGTTCGACTTGAAAGACTATGTCTTGACTTTAGAGAAGAGACCCCAACTACCACAGAAGCGGATGAGCGTGTTCAGTTGTTAAACAAATTCCTTTCTCAAGCCAAGAATCTCAAGGTATTGGAAATTGAAACAAATAATTCAACAGGAATGGACGAGCTACAACTTCCAATAATGAAAAATCTCCTGACACTCATATTGTTGAATATAAGCTTCGGAATAAATGGAAAAATAAAACTACAGCAGTCCAACTTTCCTCAATTAAAATTCCTCGAATTGGACACATCATTATACGGAAATCCGTCTTTGAATGAATCTTTGGAAAGCGTACGCACTTTAATCCTCGAATCGGAATCCCTGCTTAAGTTCAAGAATACAGTCCTACGATTCCCAATGCTTAAAACATTACACCTTGTAGGAATTGCTGCTGGTTTTCTTCCTTTTGTATTTAAAAATATACCACATCTTGAAGAACTTAAAATTCATTCGAGTTCTGGAGTAACTTGGGATGAATTGACAGGAAATGCTGAGGTTGTGGATTTTGTCGGTGAACCATCAGCTAGGAATCTCGATACTTCTATACCAAATTTAGGGGACTTAATTGGTAAATCGTGTATAAAATACTTTACATAATGTTCAACTTCAATCTTTTTTTGTGTGCTTTGTATAGATTTGAAGCGGCTTCACATAGCTAATGCGTGGATGGATGAAGTCAAAGCAATTTCTTACTTGATTTCATGTGGAAAACTCAAAAACTTAATATTCTTTGAACCTTTCGTGAACCGTTTAGGCACACCTGCACGTTTTACGGAATTGGAGCAGCAGAAATTGGTAATACGAACTTTAATTGTACTTGAGTTTAAATATTTATTCTATTTTAATATTATATAGATTTCCTACGTTAACATCATTGAATTCAATAATACACGGACAAACATAACACCCTTTCCATACGAATTGAAAATGTAACTTGTGAGAAATAAGAAAATAATCCTTATTGAACTTCAAAATAAATTAAATTCGTATTAGAGCTTAAATAACTTATATAAGCCCTACAGTAGAAATAAAGTATTGAGTAATGTAAATATTATGATTTTAAACCATACTACATATTAAGGCTCGATACATTCATATTTCATTTGGGTGACAACTGCTCATCCAATAGAAGAATATTTATTTTATTTTATATCTTTTTCAGTTCGTCGTTTACAAACACAGTAGTGAGTTTAAGTAAAGTTTGTTGGTTTTTTAACAGTATTCACCATCCCCATAAGCATTGCTTTTTAAATTCTTTTGGACAGCAAAGCGTCATTCTTTATTTTATGCAGGCCATCTCTTATTATGAATTACATTAGTATTTATTAAATACTAGCCTTTGTTGTATCGCTGTCTGTGGTTGGTAATATAAAGGAAAATGTGTGAAGATCAACTATAGGATCAGATCAGAAAAGAGTATGAAGCAAAAGTTTAAGTTTTTCATAGATAGAATGAGAACTTTACTTTGTAATGAATTGAATAGTATATAAGTAGTACGGAAGAAGGAGTTCCCTTGTTCTAATTTTGGAATATTTTGACTAAATTGTAGGAGTAGTCCCGGGATCCACATCACTTTTTTTAAATCCCGAACCCGAACTCCAGAATCCTACAGGAGATATACAAAAAGAAATATTAAGTACCCAACAAAAACTATACAATAATTTAGAAGAACGTCCAGTAATTGTAGAGAGTCATCTTAAAAAATCAGGCAGCAGCAGCAGTATTATAGATATTGGTCCACAAGAAGATATGACGTCAACGAGGTCAAAATCTCCAAGACCAGTCACACCTAAGAAAGATGATGAATCATTTTGGGAAAAGTTAGGGACCCTTGGACGTAAAAAGAGGATCAAGGAAGGTAATACATAAAACATTCTAAATATATATTCTGTATATCCGTTTAAAATGTCTACATAGCTTAAGTATAAATCTTGTTCAAATATTAGTCGTCAATACAAATAGCAATTAGTCTAATTAATAGTATCTATACCGTATTTATCGACATAAATATATAGCAAATTAAAGTTCATGCTAGGCTAAACATTTCCCTTTCAAGTTTTAATCTGTTATTACCATATTTGGTATTGGTACCAATAAAGTTTTCACACCCACCATTACTATTGTATAAGGTTGATTCATTGGGTTTATAATGCTTTATTACTATGTAATAACTAAAATATTTTAATTTTAAATATAGTGCAAGAGTTTGAACAAGAAGGGAAAAATGCTATTGACTCTCCAGGAAGTCCTACACAGTTCGACATTGGACCAGAATATTATGATTTGGGTAAGCTATTTAAGTATCATCAGCATTAATTATTTTCTATGGTATAACTTTAATATGGTTTCATTCAGGTGAAGGCGAAGAGCGTTTTCTGATTGAAAAAAGATCATCCAATGATCCTAAACTCCAGCATCTAATTGGACTGTTAATTGATTGGATTAACGATGAGCTTGCAGATCAGCGTATAATCGTTAAAAATATTGTAGAAGATCTTTATGATGGGCAAATTATTCAGAAGCTTCTTGGTATGTGAGATTAAATTATTTCTCTGCTTAATTAAAATCTATTGAAAACTTATTTTTCATATTGCAGAGAAACTTACAGGACAAAAGTTAGAAATTCCTGAAGTTTCTCAGTCTGAAGAAGGTCAACGTCATAAATTGGAAGTTGTGCTTAATGCGGCCACACATTCAATGGGGCTTCCACGTTGGAGTCCTCAAAAATGGAGTGTAGAAGCTATTCATTCAAAAAGTTTAGTAGCCATTTTGTATCTTCTTGTTACACTAGCGAGGCATTTTCGGGCTCCGCTTCGCTTACCAGAAAATGTGAACGTGGAAACAGTAGTAGTTAAAGTAAGCATTTAAGTTTTAATTATGAATTTTTCGTTGATAAAGCATTGTATACTTTTTTTTTAGAAACAAAATGGAAAACTAGATTACAAACGCGTTGTAGAAGAAATAACTTCAACCTACGATGAATTTGGAGTACGCTGTGAGAGAGATGCATTTGATACGCTTTTGGATCATGCACCGGATAAGCTCCAAGTTGTTAAAAAGGTAATTTAATAATAAAGTCATGCAAACAGTAATTTAATATTTTAAATTTTTTGTATGTTATAGAGTTTGATTTCATTCGTGAATAAGCATTTAAATAAAATCAATTTAGAAGTCACCGACTTTGAGACACAATTCCATGACGGAGTCTACTTGACGCTTCTGATGGGTTTACTTGAAGGGTATTTTGTACCATTGTTTGAATTCCATGTTACACCAAAGGATTTTGAGCAAAAAGTTTTCAATGTCTCCTTTGCTTTTGAGCTTATGCAAGATGCTGGAATTAATAAACCTAAAGCTCGTCCCGAAGGTAATTCCATTATGAAATTTTGCAGTTAAGTAAGAATATAAAATTACTTTTGTTTTTAGATATTGTAAACTTGGATTTGAAATCAACATTACGAGTTCTGTATAACCTTTTCGCAAAATATCGACATGTCAATTAATTTAGACACGTTTCACATCTTTCCTTAACATTGAAACGAAAACTGCCAAAATAGCCTTTACTAAATAAGCAGCGTCACAGGTGCTAAAGTCCTTGGGAACATTATTATTTAACAAATGTTAATTTTTAGAATTTTCTCTTCTATTGGTTTAGAACGCTTAGACTTTATGTTTATGTACTGTGTGCCTTTATTCTGTGAAGGTTTCCGTCTAATAGGGACTTGTCTTCCTTTCGATGCTTTAACTTCCATTGGCAGAAAAACTGCAAGAAACAACCAATCAGTATATTTATCGATCTCTTTCAACAAAAACTTAGATAATCCAATCCAAATGTGTTTAGGTCAGGTCTGTAGAGCTGTTTTAATATATCGTATTACCATTACCAAAATTGACTAATAACATTACATGTTTAGTAAAATAAAGTTTACTTTCAATATTTCATTTGTTAATCATGAAATAAATAATAACTTTAAGTTAAAATTTTCAAGTTCATAGACCAATACATCATGCCTGTTTACGACGAGCTTCATGACAAGTTTCACATGTTAAATGTTCAGTAATTTTATTATATTAGTAGCGAATGCTGCGGAAAGAGACAGTTGTTGTGAGTGATAATTTATGACATTTTAACTGACATATTTCTATTCAAATATTGTTTGAAATGAAAAATTGATATGGCGAAAGACAGATTAGATTTGAACAATGAAATTCACGAGAAAAATTGTTGATATATGGTATTCATAATTATCTCAATAAAACATGCTTGCAACGATTGAATATAAACAGCAGTCAATATTTCGGTTGGATGTATTAACAATTTAAGGATCAAATAATTTAAAAATGAGAATTTATTTTGTTTTTCTGCATATTGCAATATGTATGGCAAGTAAGTAAACTTATAGTTCCACATTCATTAAGATTTAACCAACTATAAATAATAAAAATTTAATGCATAGATCTTCCGAACTATATCACTGAGGAAGAATTTGCTGCAATTCGTGGAAGCTCCATTGAAATCAAAAATACGACATTGCCTTTACAAAAATTTGGCACTGGAGTAAATTACTTTTCTCAATAAATATTAAATGTAATTATTAATTTATATTATTTTTAATATCATAGCTTTTACCACAAACCCGTCCTGGTTTTGGACCACGTTTATGGACAAATGCTCAAGTTCCCTACACATTGGATCCAAATTTCGATGAGAATCAACGACGCCAGGTTGCTTTAGCTTTACAAGCATATCATGAGAATACTTGTATTCGCTTCGTACAAAAGGAATCTTTTCATCGTTCATGGGTTGATATTCTTCACGATCCAAATACTTGTGGGGTCGCACATCTTTGCATGAATTCAGGAGCACAATATGCAAAGTTTGGAGGGAGTTGTGTTAACGCTGGTACTATGGTTCATGAACTCGGCCATACATTATGCATGGGTCACGAACAAACGCGCCGCGATAGAGATGATTGGATAGGTTTTAACACAGCTATTTGTCAACCTCATGGGATGGATGGTGCTGACTTTAATCGAGGTTTGAATAAGCTGTATGATTATGTTAGCATCGAGCACTACGAGGGAGAATGTTACAATGGTTGCTTTCAGCCTAAACAACCTGAGGTCACAAAGTGTGGCTCAGGAGGACCTCTTGCTGTTCTCGATATTGAAATATTAAATGAAATGTATGGATGTACCTCGGGATGCATGGGATATCGTTATGTTAACGCTCGAAATCAACTAAACAATCCTGTTGATGCTGGAAATTTGCCTTCCGGTGATCAATTATACAGTTGCAGAGCGTATCATCAAGGTGACACTATTTCAGTTTCATTATTATTGTTATTATATTGTCATCATTATTGAAGGTGACATTATTCCCGGTAAGTACCATCCTCGATATCGCGAGTGTCATGTATTCTACAATGGTGGTGAGCATAGAAAGATTGGAAGATATATTGAAGTACTTACAAATCCAAATGGAGCAAATCTCTTTGGATAAGGAGTGGAAATTTACCTAATAATGCTATTCGTGGAGGAAGAACGAGTGAAAGGGAAACTTTGTATGTCATTCGATGCCAAATAACCGTTGATGGAAAAACTATTTGGCATCCTGGAAAATATCAACCATCAACTGGAGCTTATACTGGCTATGCTGGTCGAGAGATTCGATGTGGAACGTTTGAATATTTAGTTTGTTCATAATGTAAAGTAATATTACCTGACAGGAAATTATTTAATGTAATTAGTTGCATAACTATAAATGATATTTTAATAATAAATATCCTAAAACAGTCAAATTTTGGTATGATAATTCTTTTAATCATACTTCATAGATATTTTTGGTAAAATTAATTTACAACTCAAATATAATTCAACTTGAAGTATTTTAATTTTATATCTTTCATAATCCTTTTAAAGCCTGCATCTGCTCTTCCCCAAGCATAATTTTCTCATCCAGATCCTTCGCATCAGTAATAAGCTTAGCTTTCATTTTAGCAAAATGGTGATAGTCTTCCAACTGGTCCGCTGTCAGATACACTTCGAGAAGTTCTGTGATCTGTTTAGATCTCCGATCTATACTTTGTTTAATTAACATCGCTTCCGCAAATTGCTCTTTTATTCTGTCACGCTTACTGGTCAATATATCCTGTAATATAAAATCAATTTTATGAATGTGTCCTACACATAGGAAATGCTTATAAGAATTTTACCTTTTCAGGAGAATTTGGGGAGCGTCCTTGGAAAACCATAAGAGCGTTTTCAGCTCGAGCAAGGCGTCCGGACAATCCTAAAAGTAAACTTGTTATTCGTTCGATTTCTTCAACATGTAACTTGAATTTTTGAAATTCATTTTCCTTCGCTGTGTTTTTAACTTTTTCAATTATTGCTCTGCCAAGTAATTCATTTGATTTAATTTCATCAGAAACTTCAGATTGTTCTATTTTTAGAATTTCTAATTTTCTACTGATTCTGGACAAAAGCTCATCCTAAAAATAATATATTCAATTAAAAGCTGCTAATCATATAATATCAGTTAGAACTAAAACAACAACTTTGAAAGTTATATAAATTATCTTTTATGGTTATTTACTTTTTGTTTTTTTAAATCGTTGTTTTCTTTTTTGTACTTTGAGTAATCTTCCATATTGTTACTATACTGCGTTAAGAACTTTGCCTTGCATTCAGATGTAGTAAAATAAGGTGAATCAGCAGAAATAGGCATGAGAGACCTGTAATTATAAGAATTCATTTTATTTTATAGAATTAACAGTTTAATATTTGTTTAAATTGTAAAATTACTTTGTCTGAATGGATTCTGAAATACATGATGGCAGCTCGTTTGGTATTAGGGTATCCATGGTTCTATCGATTTCAGTCTCACAGTCACTTAGTACGGTTTTCTCATCCTCTTTTCCTGTAAATTCATTATAAAACATGATTTATTGTGGGATAATTTATTACATTGATGTCTGTGGTTTTTGCAAAAATTAAAAGCTATTTTCATATTTTAAGGTCTTAGGTTTTATATCTCGAAGTTTAATATAAGAGGAGTGCATTACGATTACGAAGCTTTTGACATTATGAATAATGATAATGTACTTTTGGTTTACCTGAGCGTTTAATCTCGCTAAATGGAGCAATACAATGAAGATCATGGTGTGTCAAACCCTTAAGAAGCATCTCTGCTTCATTAGGGAATGTTTTGACCTTATTATGTTTATACTCCTGTTGAGCGTCATTGCAATGAGATTCATTTGTATTATGAGACCCGGAAGCGGTTGAGCCCTTTTCCTTGCGGATGGACAGATCATTTTTATAAGTCTTATAAGAATCATCAAATCGTATTCTCGTTGTGGTATCTTCAAGTGATTTAATATTTTTATTCGAATCTTTCTTGCTTTCCTGTTGAGCATGTTCTTTATCATTCACTCTCCTGGATTCGCCGTCATTATCAATTCTAAGCGGAGAGACCATTGCCATTTGTTGCTCGTTTGATTGCAATTGTAAAGCTCCATTTTCAGATTCAATTGATACATCGGAGATCCCATTAGAAAATTTGTAATCTTTTTTCAAGGACTCAGATCTGTTTTCATACTTGAAGTTAACTTTGGACGTACCATAGGATTTGTAAGGTTGAGCTGCAAAATAACCACCTCGAGCTCGAAGTGGTGCCACTTGGGCAATGGGTGGTAGCGTTGAAGAGGAATTTTCATTAACCATTGAATTATTATTAAATAATTTAGTATCAGATGAAACGCTTCTCTTAAATGGTAGTGGCCGAGGTTGTTTATGCTTCATGACCTTTGAGTCCATCCAACCAGTCCCATCTTTATGGTCTTTTGAACTAGATATCACATTAGTGATCGGCTTTTGAATACTTTCGTACTTTTTTAAACCTAAATAAAAAATAAATTTCACTTTTGTGTGCTCCAAATTATATAAAATATAATTCATTAGCTTAAAAAGTCGTAAAAGTAAAATTTTCAAATACTGAAAAAATCACAAACAATATGTACGAGAAAATGTATAAAGTTTTTTAGCATGGTTACCGGTTTTAGTAAGTTACTATACCCATTAATTGGTCTTATCATTCTTACCTGATTTTGATGGCGAAACTGATACTGATGTATCGGATTCGGGATAAGTACTAATTTTGGCATGTGAAAGCGTTGGTGCCTCTATTAAAGATGAAGAAAATAATGGCTCTTGATGCAAGATCCTGTAAGAAAATTTTTTATAGTTTTAACTACATATAGAAGTTTAAATCTGAATCTCAGGAAATGATATTTAATGCAATTTTATTATCGTCTCTAAAGATTCAAAGCTTTTTTATGTTATAAGCTTACTGCGATGAGCTGTAACTTCTTGTGTTCATCAAACTTAAAACTTGAGGTGACGGAGGTGGTGGCAAAGGGTCATCCGCAATCGTTGTGTCATCTGACATATGTTGTGGTGGCGGCGGTGGTAGATTGGGAGAAGTATATGCTTGGCGAACCGTATTTTGTGTAGATTTTAATGGCAACGGTGGTGGTGATTGAGGTACAGCATTGGCATTAGGTACTGGCGGTGGACTTCGGAAATGAGAATAAGGAACGTAATGTGAAGTATTTGGATCAGATTTTTCTGTATTCTAAACGAACAAAAAAAATGTATTATAGTTAGTATACTAGCAGCATTTTGTTACTTATATTATTGTATCCTTTCTACTTAATTAACGGTATATTATTTATGATAGATAACTCACATCATGACAAATATTCTTTAAATGCGGCTTCTTCGGCGGCCTTTCAGGAGGGGTTACCAATTGTTTAGAATTAATACTTGAGAACTCTTGTGAACCGTCGTATAAGCTACGGCTCGATTGCGACATTCTTGTCGATGACAAATTTGATGAAATAGGTATACTATCTCTAGATAAATTCGGCAGGTACTTTATATTGGACTCCGTTTGAGCACTTATAATAGAAACAGAATTATAGCATTAAACAAATATAAGGATTAATTTTCACCAGTTTGGTTTACCTTGTAATATTCGAATTAGATCTTAGGTTGTAGTAACCCAGTTTATCAACTCCACCATTTAATTCTGATTTTCTAACAATTCCTTGCTGAGTCTGAAATTTTATAGTTGATTAAAATTTTACTTGTTAAATTATGCATATAAAATTGTACGCTAATAATTTTTAAATCATTGTATAATAAATACGTTATAGGAAATTTAATTCCATTGTTTATAAATAAATAAAATATAAAAACAAAGAAATATAAAAAAGTAATTAAAAATGGAATAAAGTTCGAGTGTGTAGCCTTGATCTTTTAACTGTGAGATTTCTTTGATTTCAACGATATTTATCTCAGATTATTTATTTTATGTGTGGAATATAAGAATTATTAAGTTAAGAATGGAAATATTACCTTTTGGAGATCATGGTTTTGAAATGATGTTAAAAATTCAGCTGAGGTATCATTAAATTCAAAACATCTCGCTTGGATAGATTGACTAGATGATGTATTATTCAGGTTGGGTGGCGAAAGTTTTGGATATTCTGGTAATACTAATGAATCTTCTGATGTCATCAAAATATCTTTAGGACTCGTTTGAGTTGCTGAAGTTTTGTTTCCAGTGTTAAATGATTCCTTTCGTCTTAATGGGACAGTATTTTGAGAAAATGATACCCCAGTTTTTCCAGCATGTCTCTCGTAATAAGCTAGAAGTGCTTTCTTTTGAATCGCTTTGAGTGTGACATCAGCCACCTTATGTTTTTTATCTGGGTCCAAAAATGTATAATTTGGCACTATTTCTTTTTCCTTTTGGGGAGCCCATTCTTCTTTTTCTATTGGACTGATGGTACTTTTGACACGTGACTGGGATTGTTGCTGAGGTTGGGCCTTATTTCCACTGACTCTAAATGAAAGTCTTCTAAATGATTCTTTAAGACTGGATTTTGTTGAAAGAGGTGGTGGTGGTTGGATTGATTTTTGCAAAGATTGCTGTTCCAGTTCTATAATTCTCTTAGCTACACTCGGTGGTTGACTTGTATCAATGATCGGTGAAATTTTATCAGGACTTTGATCTGAACTGTTTTTCGAAGGACTGTGTCCATTTTCTTTTGAGATAATTGGTTCATCAGATAATGGTAGGGTATTAGGCCTCGTATACGTACTCAATGGAAACTTTTTCAAATTTATGTTTGAGTTGCAAATACGACTTTCCGGTCCCTTGTCTTCGTTTTCTGAGCTTAGGGAATGATAATCATTTGACTGTGTCATACTTTGCTGCAATTTGTCTTCCCAAATCCTGGAGTTGGTAGAAATGCTTGGACCTCCACTTATGGACATATTAATTGGGCTAATAGGAGTCACATAGTGAATGTTTTCTGTTCCTGAACTATTGCTTGAATTATTAGTAACAACTGTTGCTACACTTTCTCTTCCACTTGTATTAATCGCAGTGAGGGAGTCAGGAGATGTGTCAGTATTTCTTGGGGATGTGTCATCATACCAATGTGAATGATTTGGTTCACTGTGTCTCCGAAGTTGGTCCATGAATGGGGTCCCACTTCCGATTACACTAGAACATTCACTGGAAATATAACTATGATAACCCTCAGAATTTGCATACCCCATGCTCCGTTCTTCGTATTTTTTTGTATAAAAATCCAGTTCATTTTGATTGAAGGGTTTGTCTTGGGTTGGAATATCTCTTTCGGGTGGAGAACTTAGACCATCATGTCGTCCGTTATTAAGAGGATCAGTGTTTGATACTAAATTTTTTTCAATGTAAGACATATCACGATAACCACAGGGAGGAGGGAGGAGATTTCTATATCCAAATTCACCATTTTCACGATTTTCATAAGTTTCTGGTAAAATTTTTTCACAGTTTTCCATAACTGTCTTCAATTGCTGGCTGTACGCAGCGTTTGCACGTTTCATAAAAGGACGAGCACAAGGGGCTGGTTTTTCTTTTGGATAGTCTGTTTCTGGTGTCCAGGATTTGCTTCTTGAGCTAAATCCGTTAAGATCACCAGTATAATTTACGTCAGATCCGAATTCCTTAGATGGATTTGGCCAAGATGGAAATTTCTCATGGCTTGGTCCGTATCGAATTTGTTTGAGGCTCGCTGAGTCTCTCTCTGGAACCACAGAAAATCCTCCGTCGTCGGTATCAAAACAGGAAATGTCACTTTTATTATACATAGCAGATATAACTGATGGAATTTTAGAATTCTTTTTGGTTTTTTATAATAATTGTAAATGTTTCTTATATTTACAATCATTTGAATGAATTGAGTTGGTTAAATTAATTTTGACTCAAATAAAAGCATGGCTTTCTTCATGGATTAATTCGAAAAGTTTGAGATTCTTTTGAACATAAATTAAGGGTGGATTTGGCTCGTGAGATCAATTTTCTTTACTTCATAAGCACGACTTTTGGCTCGGGCAATCACATTTTCCTGTTAAAAAATAAATTTTGTTAAATCATGGGAAACTTGCTTTGAATAAAACTTTTACTTGTTTAATCTGCCAAACAACTTTTTCCACAGTTTTTTTTTGCGTAAGTTTAGGTTTATAACGTTAAGTTTATTATGTTAATTTTGAAGAATACAACTAGTTTGCATTGCTTAATGTGTTGAACCAGAGATAATAAAATAAATTCTAGTAATTTCTGTCAAATAATAAAAATCGTAATTTAATTCACTTCCGAGTTCTTCCTTACCTTGATTAAAAATTTAGATTGAGTAGGAGCATAAAATTCCAATATTTCTGTTCAACTCTGATATTGTGATGTAAGTATTATAATAAAAATAATGCCTCAAATTATTAAAATTGGAAGTATTGATGAATCTAATTTTATGACATTAAAAAAAGTGAATTCATACTTACATTCTAAAAATAATAATATTACGTATAAGTTATTACATAAAAAGATTCTTCTTTACCAATAAAAGATATTTTATTTTTATTTTACTTCCGGGGTATCGTTAATGAATGATATTTGAAAAATTGAAACATGATATACATAATTTATTAATTAGTGGCAAGTAACAAGCGTTTTTGTAAAGAATTTTAGCGTAATACGTTTTGTTATGAAAAGATTTTAATTAAAAACTTCCCTTCAGTTGAATGAAAAACACTAACACACGAAAGTGATTGGATTTTTGTTTGTTGCTAAAAATTACCCCAGAAAGCTTGCTCAAATTATCATATTGTCTTCACTAACTCTTGTAACAAATATTAATTAATTAAGTAACTTTAAATTTTTTTTGTACCTATCCGTATCAAGGCTTTCTCCTTACTGTTTAATTTATTATAATACGATGACGGGACAAAGATTGAATTGAAAACCGTATTAAAACTAATTTGGTTAGTTACGTCACTTCTTTTCGTTTTAAAATATCTTCTTCTTTCGTATATTAATAAGACTCTTAATTTAAGTATGTGATTATTTCAATATATTTTAATATAATCCTTTGATAAGTCATGATAATTTATGGATGCTATTAAACAATTAAATTAATTTTCCAAAAAAGAAAAAAAAATTATTTTCTTGTAAAAATAATATTTATTATCTTAACAATAATCGTAAAAGGATACGATAATAAAAGTTACTGAATTTATATAAAAAAAAGTGAAGAGTTTGGGTGAAAGCTTAAACAAAGCCAATTAAAGTAACAAAGGCGATAAGATTTAATTCTTCTTTTTTACCAAAATATATATCAAAATATGTGCTCCAATTAACTTGGTACTACATTTACCACGAGTCATAATCTGATTTTGGCATCAGTTTTATTCTAAAGTTAAATTTCGAATTTATTCATTCAACACATTAGAAATTCTTGAATTTTATTAAGATTATGATAAGATTGAATTTTGTATAAAAAAAACAAAACAACATAAACAACTATTAACTTTTATTCTACCAAGCATTAGAATATATTCGATTAATATTTTTGTTAAAGTAACTTACCCGTTACTCCTTCAACTTATTGCACCAAAATGTTAAATCCAATTTGAACTCATTTACACTAATATTTCCTTCACTTTTGATATTAATTTCCAATATATTTCTATATTTTGATTTATTGAAAACAGAAACCGTAATAATAACTCTATAAGTTATGATTTTGTATGGATTCCGGGAACAAAAGGGAGTAATATTAGTCACCTTTCTACACCTTTGTCCTTACGACACACACTGCACTCACTAATACAAATACATATGTTGTAACTTAAAATTCTTTGCACTTTTTGATTTTGAGTATGAGTAGGATTATGACCTTGTCATTTATTTTGTATAGTTCGCGTGCCAGTACTCCGTTAATAAATTAAGTAATATTGTTTTTATTCTATGCCCAAAGAAAGTATATTAGAGATTGATTAAATTCCTGAGGTTCTGGTCTTGAAGATGATTAGATTAAGGGAGATGGGGGTGTTAAAATAAAAATTTAAAATCCAAAAGAAAGATCCCAGGAAGAATCAACTAACTGAAGCAGAATATAATAGAATAGGAATTCTTTTATTTTTCCTTCAGAAGAAACTTTTAATCCCCCACCTCGCCTCCTTCGCCTCAAACCATGGCATTAACATCCAATCCAATCCAACATCCCATCGGTATAAGCATGGCCTTTCCAACCTTCTCCGATTCCATTGTTGTTTTCTTAATTCCTTTTACTACCTGTTGCACTATTCTTCAATCCCTCTTTTCATTCTTTATATCACATACATACATCCAAAATCCTCAGGCTAAAGATGCCCCTTTAGTACTTACTTTACCCTATCTTAAATTCACAGGACTCATTTTCTTTAAAAGCTTTCATTAAGAGAATCCCATAGAAAATTTTAACCCGATCCCATCTTATATTTCAATATAAATGTACTCTACGGTACTATACTGTACTTACTTACTCTCGTATAAGACGGTAAAGTTCACATGAATAAAATGTACACCTCTAAAAGGAGCATTATTAATTCCTTCATTATATTCCAAAACAACTATTCATTATACTTTATTGGTGATGTTGTAGATATTTCTTAATTCTAACACCTTTAAAAGACTGAGTGTTAGCACACGTCAACTCAGTCAACATTCACCTTAAAATTCACATGTATCTTATTTCATAATAATATAATGTAATATAAAGGCATACACCCAACAAACAACAACCAAGTTATCCTTAATTGAATTTATGTGAATTGGTCAAGGGTTTCAATATTAATAAAAAAAACAAAAGCTAAATATATAAAAAATATGTGACTTACACAATATTACAATAAATTTAAAAAAAAAACAATCTTATATCATTTCCCAACAGGTGTGAATTAATTAAAATTAAAACTAACATTTTTTATTATCTGGCTTTTACAAGCTTTCTACAATTATTCCTGAATTATATATTTTGCAGAAATCTAATATATTTATTTTACAAAGAAAGCGGGAGAGAAGATGCGTTGGAATTGGAAATGTTTACCGTTATCTTTTATCTTTAATCTGAGGGTATGCCCAAAATAGTAAAACTAATTTTCGGTATGTCAAACCATTCATAACCTTTATTATTAGGTTCAAAACAACTCACGATTTAATACTCTGCTGACTGATGTGATGATGTATGCTGATAGGGTTGTGTATGTATAGTTTTGACAAGTCATTTAAAAATTAGTAGTACACATTAGCCAAAATTGGATTTTGTTTACAGAAAAATGATAAATTACGCTTCTGCTTCAAAATCATATTTAAACATTTTCTTAAAGTTAATTTCAGATGTTCTGTAAATAATATATAATAAAGAATGATTGTAAACTTGATTCAACGTAGTAGAACGAGAGCGGCCATTGCCAAGGTGTTTAAAACCACCCTTTCCTTTATAATATATATGATACTATCTATCATTTATCAATGCTATCAGGAATTGTTTACACGATTAGTGGATGTTTACGCTATGGTCAAAGGTTTAGCAAAGGTCAGATTTTCTATTCTATTTTCTACTTTTAAATATAAATTAATTATTTTTTCTGTTTCGAATCTTCTGACTGTATTTTTATTTCCTTCCCTTCCTTGAGAACAGGAAACAATTTTTTGACAGATGAAAAGAAGAAAAGGCCTTTAGCATTATTTCTAACAACGAAATCACTGAACTAATGGAAATGATAATTTTATTATGTAAACACAACTTATAAGTAAATCGATAGTTTTTAAAAGCTTTCCCTTAAGATTACGTTTTTTTTATTTCTAGAAAGTGAAAACGAACCCGTTAATTTTCTTTATTGCAATTCCCATGATTATCCTTACTAATGCAAAAACAAGCTGCTTAAGTGTTTTCTTTAATCTTTTAACAAAGAAAATTCCATAGAAATGAGTAATGTATTTTTGAGCATGAAGTAGAATTAATGTGTAATTAAGAAATGACCCTGGAATTGTTAGACAGGCACAGGATTCATTTTAAATCATAATGAATATAAGTAGTATGGGTACGTTGTACTACGTTTAAGTAAAGATACGGTATTTATGAATAAGAGAATTCATTTCCTTGTTATGTGAACTTTATTTCAATTGTTTTTCATTGTTAAACAAGAGAAACAACAACTCCGACATCCGATTTTAACTCTTTAGATAATCAGATCAGTTATTCAGTATCAGTTGACCTACAGCCTAAAGCACATTTTTCTCACGATCTAATCTTCACGCTTCCCTCAAAAATCTCTCGCCTTCTTCATTAACTCAAGCGGTGGTATATCCCTCTGCATCCATTGTCCTTAAATTAAAAATAAGAGAATTAAGGCGTATTCACTGTTATTAAACCCTATACATGAATTCAACAAATGAACAATGTAGTGTTTTCAAGTCAGTATTCATCATAGACAATAATGATAAAGAAATAAAATATTACAATCATACAAGTTAAAAATACATAACATTTAATAGAAAAACGGAAAACCAATTCTCTTGTAGTAGAAAGCAAATAATTAGAAGATAGTTTAGAAATTTGATTATACCAAACGATTGTACAAAAAAACCATAATAAAAGGATGTTTGGAAAGGGCACGGACGGAAATGCGGATGAACAAATTAATCAAATTAGGAGAAAATAAAGAACAACGAATCGTTTTCTCATGAGAATTTCACAATTAAACTTTACATTATAGCATAGCACAACAAGTTAATACTAGTAAAGGAAGTATTGAAAATATGTACTTATAAAATTAGCTTGTTATTTTTGTAGAGCACATTCCTGCTTCCTGTATAAAAACCATTATAATTTTTAAGTAATTACTGATTAATTACTTCGTTAACAAGCAGGAAAAATAAAAAACGAAGTCTGAAATTTTAATTCGAAAACTTCATGAAACCCATTTATTTTTAAATTATGAAAAATATTCAACATTTTTTAATCTAATATATTAGATTTTATTATTATTTAATTTGTATTCAAAATTTAATTTTCATTTGTGCATTATGCAATGTTTCGGCAGAATTTTGAAGGCGTAAAACTTCATCATCCGTTAATGTTTGATTGACTATATGGGAGACCCCATTTACACCAATTGCCGCTGGTAAAGATAAAAATACTTCCTGATCAATTCCATGAAATCCCTGGAAATGCATATAATCAAGCAAATGATTCAGCTTTAAAGTTATTGTCTTTCTATTGTTACCTTAACATATGTTGACACAGCTAGAACGTTTCGTGTATTATGAAGAACTGCTTGGACAATGCTAGCAACACTAAGACCGATAGCCCAAGAAGTATATCCTTTCAGTTTAATAATTTCGTAAGCACTACAAACAATATATTGAAATTAAATGAATTAGGTAAACAAAAATTTAAAATGAAAAATAATTCGTAAATGTTGTCTAATTACCTATCCACCACTTCTTTATGGATATCAGTCCACGATTCATGGTCTTCTGCTTTTCCTAATCCAGGATGGATATCTCTTAGTCGAACTCCGGCAATATTAATACCAGACCAGACAGGAACTGAATGAAACATATTTATTAAAACTTTGCCTGAGAAATTGGATACAAGTGTAAGAAAATACAGAAACTGCTTCATTGAAAAATGAAGTGTGTAAAATATAATTTTTAAAGTAATTAAAAAAGTAATTAAAAGTAATTATAATTTAAAGTCTTCAGAGAAAAACAAAAATGATTACCACTGGAATCTCCATGTTCACCAATTATCCAACCTGTGAAAAAATAATAGACTTGAAATAATATTTTCTTAACCAGATTAGTAATGTAAATATCATCGCCATTAAATACAACGAACAGTTAAACAATATTTCAATAAAAATAAAGAGAAATGCATTTTGTACAACAAATGATATATATAAGTATAAGTATATTATATTTCTTCATACCGTGGCAGCTGGAAGGAGCAACGTTTAATCTCTCTGACATCTTAAACCTAAATCTTGAAGAATCTAGATTTGTACCGGATCCAATAACGCGTGTCTTCTGTAAACCACTCAACTTCCAAGCAACATAAGTTAAAATATCCACTATATTTGATATTAATTATTATAAGAACTAGAATGAGAAATATTTGAAAAATAGACAACTCACCAGGATTACTAACAATTAAAAGTATAGTATGTGGACTATACTGCACTAGTTTTGGTATTATGGCTTTAAATATATCCGTATTTCGTTGAACAAGATCAAGTCTTGTTTCTCCTTCACGTTGTCTAGCACCTGCAGTTACAATACTCACCTGAAAAAGTGAATTAAGTTTGATAATTAGTTGTCGTCAATTGAGATCTATTAATTAGTATGTGACAAACCCTAGAACCGGCCGTTTCGGCATAATCTATTGAATAAATTTTAATTTTTTTACAACATATTTTAAATTAATTTTACGCAAACCTTTGCTTCCAGTAACTTTAGCTTGTTTTAAAAAAGTTATCCCGTGTTGCAAATCCATTACTTCTCCTTTTACTTTGTCACCGTCAGCATCTACTAAAACTAATTCGCCAATCAAACTCTAATTAAAAAAACAATACAACATGTAATTGGTTTAAATTAATTGAAATTTCTTTATAAGCAAATTTTACTTGATTTAACAGGGCGAAACCTATAGCCATTCCAACCTGGGATAAGAACATATTTCTAAAATTACAACAATAACTTTTTACTGATACAATCAAGCAAACCTGTCCTGCTCCTACGATTGTAACTTTCAATCTCTGTTCATTGGTCACTTCTTCTTTGCTTACTTGACTCAACAAAGCATCTTCAGTATTGACGCATGATGGATTAGAGGTCATTTTGAGAAACGTAGTACCTAGAAATAAAAAGTGATGATGAATGAACGGTATTTCATGTCAAAAAGTTGACATTTAAAATGTGGAATATTAAAGAAGGGTTAAGTTAAGTGGTTTTATATAACACTTATTTCAAAAGTGTATTTGAAATTAAACAATGTATTTTAATATTTATAATACAATAATAGTACTTTATATTCGCATTCAAACGTATTTCTTATGGTTTTTGAATTAACATTTTTTAATGTGTATATTTACAAATGAAAATTGGTGTAAACGTTAAACTATTCTGCATTTAAGAAAGATTTCTGCTAATTTTAGAAATTATTATATTTTTCTATCCAAAAATTATTTGATGAAAAAATTGAAAACATTATAGTTTTGAATTAAACGTATAATTTACTCACTAAACAAATAAAATAATATTTTTGGCTGTAGGGGAACCATTTATTAAAATTGTAAAATAATTTGAAAACAAACTTCACCTTAAATCAGTCAGAATAATTTATTGAAATTATTTACGAATTTTTTATTAACTAAACTAATAATAGGTTATAGTGTAATCCCGCTTTAGCTTTTGAAAAATCTTTATTCCTTTACGAAAAATTCCACCAATGCAGAGTGCGAACCCCGTAACCGTAACTGTTTGTATCTAATACTGATCCTTATATTTTGGAAAACGTAATGGATATCAATATTAAAACTTAATATTTCTCGAGAACGGACTGTAGGATATTTATAATTTTGATATCAAATTATTCAGTAGAAAGTACTTAAAAATATAAGCTATGTGAGTTGACTTGGTATATTGAAAAAGCGTGCATCCAAGACCCATCCTTATATTTTAAAAATGTAATGGATGTCAATATTCCAAACTAATATTTCTTGAAAACTACACTGGCAATATTTATAATTTTGATATCACATTATTCAGAAAACAGTGCTTTAAAATATAAGATATGTGAGTTGACATGGTATATTGAAAAAGCGTGCATCCAAGACCCATCCTTATATTTTGAAAATGTAATGGATGTCAATACTTCAAACTAATATTTCTCGAAAACAACACTGGGGATATTTATAATTTTGATATCAAATTATTCAGTAGAAAGTACTTAAAAATATAAGAACAGTCCATGAACTCTGCACACCGGAAGAGTTTGTATCTAATACTCATCCTTATTTTTTGAAAATGTAATGGATGTCAATATTAAAACTAATATTTCTCGAAAACTACACTGTTGATTTTTATAATTTTTGTGTCAAACAATTCAGAAGAGAATGCATGCTTAAAAATATAAGATATCTCACTTAACTGCGAACCCCGTAACCGTTTGTATAGAAAACTCATCCTTATATTTTGAAAATGCAATGGATGTCAATACTTCAAACTAATATTTCTCAAAAACTGCCTGTAGGATATTTATAATTTTAATATCAAATTATTCAGTAGAAAGTACTTAAAAATATAAGCTATGTGAGTTGACTTGGTATATTGAAAAAGCGTGCATCCAAGACCCATCCTTATATTTTGAAAATGTAATGGATGTCAATACTTCAAACTAATATTTCTCGAAAACAACACTGGGGATATTTATAATTTTGATATCAAATTATTCAGTAGAAAGTACTTAAAAATATAAGAACAGTCCATGAACTCTGCACACCGGAAGAGTTTGTATCTAATACTCATCCTTATTTTTTGAAAATGTAATGGATGTCAATATTAAAACTAATATTTCTCGAAAACAACACTGGGAATTTTTATAATTTTGGTGTCAAACAATTCAGAAGAGAATGCTTAAAAATATAAGATGTCACTTAACTGCGAACCCCGTAACTGTTTGTATCAAAAAAGTCATCCTTATATTTTGAAAATGTAATGGATGTCAATATTTCAAACTGTACAATTGACAAAAAAAGGCCAAACAGAGTAAATACGACTTCATCTTCCTTCAATTAATTAGTTAACTTTTTAATTAAAGGTAAATCGTAAATATACAATTAACCATATTTTTTTTGCCTGCAGCAACTTGCAAATATATTTTTAACAATTTACCTATCCCTCTACATGTGACTAATTTAACGAATGATACATAATCAAAATCCTAAGCATAAAAAAAGCCATAAGCAGATTATGCATTTTTAAGAGCATGCATACATGTCTTTTTTCAGTTAGTTAAAATTTGTTAAGTTTGATGTTTTAAAAAATTAAAAGTAATAAACAACAATGAGAAACTTTGATGATTTGAAGCGGGAGGAAGATTTCTTTTAAACTTAACATGTGCGAAAAACAAACTTCAACACAAAAAAAACACGACCAGAAAAGGAGTAACATCAACATCAGTGTAGGGCAACCACTCCAATCCACTCCACTCCGGAGTGGTTTTTTACACTCCACTCCACTCTTTTCCACTTCCGGCAATGGGGAGTGGAGTGGAGTGGAGTGGAATTGTAGGGTAATTATTTCGTTCCGGAGTGGAGTGGAGTGGCCAGCTTCAATTTTTGTGGTCGGAGTGGAGTGGAGTGGAGTGGTAGGGTACTTTTTTTGGTTCCGGAGTGGAGTGGAGTGGCCAGCTTCAATTTTTGTGGTCGGAGTGGAGTGGTAGGAGGGTACTTTTTTTGGTTCCGGAGTGGAGTGGAGTGGTGACTCTATTTATTTAGCCCGGAGTGGAGTGGTTATTTTTTGCCCAACACTGATCAACATCAACATCGCATCGGCAGTTGACAGCGACTGGCGACACCGACACACGACACACGACGACTGTGACTGTTAGCAACTGTTTAAATCAACCGATCAAATCACGCACGGTAAATCCATAATTAATTCTTATTAGTTCATTTCATTCTCTTTCTCCATCATCGTGGCATCGTCAAAGCTGTTAAATTTATCCTTTCGTATTCGTTCGTTAAAGTTAAGTTTAGAGTTTAGATAGATAGTTTATAGTCTTAGTCTCTTATGTCTTACTGATTTAGCATTCAGCAACATTCAAGGTAAAGGAAACAAGTAAGTTAAAAGTGCTTG
Organism: Friesea truncata; assembly: GCA_034699725.1. Lineage (NCBI taxonomy): Eukaryota > Metazoa > Arthropoda > Collembola > Poduromorpha > Neanuridae > Friesea > Friesea truncata. The sequence continues at coordinate 22,807 of JAQGCN010000309.1, forward strand.
CGAAAAGTTGACGGTCAACAGTCAATTTAAATTAACCATAGCATGTTAAATAAAAAAAATGACGATTAGCTTTTGTCATTTTCATATTAAATTGCTCAGCATTTTATGTTATGTGATTCGCCCGTCCTAAAATGTGGGGTGGGATTCATTAAAAACCATATTTTGATTGACCGTTGAATGACTGCTAACTGTACGCATACGCAACCAAAAGTAAAATTTTAATTATTAATTTTAGTATTTTATTTTAGTAGTAAGAAGTTAAGTTTTAATTGAACATATTTCAAAATTAATTATTAATGATTTTTGCAACAGTTTTCCTTTCAAAAACCCAAAATCACCACTCAACTCCATATTAACAAAATTTAACTAAGCATTACAAATACTCCAATCAATACAAACTATTTCTAAATCAAAATATACCAAAATTACTATAAAATTCAATTAACTATATAATTATCTCATTATTCATTACTGTATAACCACTTTAATGTAAAATTTCGGGTGTAATAAACCTACTAGTAGGAAACTCGTAATAAATTCTAATTCTAATTCCATTGCATAGGATAAATTAATACCAGCGTGAATCAAGAAGGAAGACGCTAAGGCTTTGCAACTATGGCTGAATACGTTGAACAAAGACTTCAAAAGCTGGTTCCACTCTTTCAGTCATTAAAGGATCACAAGATTGTTACTCAAGAGGAATTAGGTGCTATTACTGATCGATATAAAGAATTGGAGTACAAAGTCCAAAAACAGCAGAAGACACTCGATGATTTACAGAATCTGATCAATTTCATTTTGAAATTTAAAGAATTGCTCCTCTCTTCTACAAAGTCATTGAACTTGACAGATCTCCAGAAAGAAATTAATGAGCAATTAAATGGTATCATAAGCTCTCATTTTGGTGTTTTCAAGCGTCATTTTGGATATGAAAAAGAGTTTTGGATATTTTGGATTCAAGTCTATGATCGAATGGGATGGTGGGAGAGCATCCGTGATATTTGTAACGCATACTCTCTCACACTTGGTCAGACCGATCCAAGTGTATGGATTGCAGGTGCAAATCTGCCTTTGAAGTATAAAGAAGAACACGGAATTGAAGAAGCAAGGGAGATTATGCAACAATGCGTCAGAAGACACTCGAACATGGAAACTGTCTACATTAATGTAATTTTAAACTTAAAACTAATGAAAAAGAAATGGTTAAGTTAAATTTTTATTTTTACTTTAGTACTGCGTGTTGGAGCTTCAGTATATCCAAATCTTACAAAATAGTGACAAGAAAGAGGTAAATTATTTATTTAACATATTGTGAAAAAAGTTTGATTTTCTCATTTTATTCTTAGAATGCTCGACTGGAGGAGGTGTCGTCTGACCTTCGACCACTTTGGCTCGTTTATGAAGAGGCTCTTACAAAGCCTTTTGCACTTAAACCGTATTTTTACTGCGATTTGAACGACTCGGTGGCTGAAAGATTTCCATGTGCAACAGAGTTTAAGGATCGAATTTTGCAGTAAGTAGATTGCGTGTTGTTTTTTATTATCGAATCCTTAAGTAAGTATGATCCTTTTCAGGGACCTTTCTGAAAAATGTGCAAAATGGGTGAGAACTTATACGTATTTGGCGAACCTTCATCTCAATGGTCCCGGTGGTTTACAAAACGAGAAGAATATCATGTAAGTAACCCAATAACAATATTGTCAATGTTAAAAGTAATGAATTTGAATCCTTGATTTCAGGGCTTGTTTCACCGTTTTTGAAAAAGGACTTCGTACAAAAGAAGTGGATGAAAATAATCAACAGCTTTTTAGAAGTTATTTGAGTACAATTTATTCTGTATTCCTTCAACTTCGAAACATGGAAGGAAACTCAACAATACACTCTTCTGGAGCCTTGAAAAATGTAGTTGAGAATTTGTACCTTCTTTACGAAAGAGCTGAGGAATCTATTAAAATTTCAAAAGAAGACTACCTTAATTGGGTAAATGAATTTTACTTTTTTCTTCAATTAATTTAATTTCAATTTTTTCTTATTTTTTAAGATCGAAGTGGCTAAAATTCATGATATGCCGATTCATGAACCCGGTTCTGAAACAGCTTCAATATCATTACAGGAATATAAAAAACGTGCTCAAGAATTACAACGGGAAGCTCAGAGAGATAATGCTAAAACTCCTAAGACAAGGAAAAAGGATGAATTACAAGGCATGATGGTTAAAGTTGAATTAGAAGAGCCGAAAAGGAAAGGAGCTAAGGAAATTGCGGAGATGGCACTTAAATTGTTTCCCAATGACTGGGTGTTTGTTGGTGCAATCGTCGATTGTATTATTGAAAACCCCATCAATTATCACATTTTTTATGGAAAGGATCGTGTTCAACAGATAATTCGATTCCTCGTGGATGATTCCAAATCCAAACGTCCTTGGTCTGAAGGTGCTAAGCGTGTGTGGTCGGAGGTATTCTACTACACTCAAACACGTATCGACTGTAGTCCGTTGGGGGAGCTTGGATTCATTGTAACGAACGTACCCGACGAGAAGGCTCAAATTGATCTTGCAAAGATATATATGGAGTATCTCTTCATGATGAATTGTAAGTTACAATTTTTATAATTTTTTATAATTCACAATTTTCTACTCTTTTGTTCTTCGTAGGGGATGCGAGGGCTACACCCTTTGTTAAATTACTTCCTCCGAATATCCAAAAGCCTGTCCGTGACAAAATCACAGAACTGATCCGTCGTCGTGCTTATAAGTACGAAGGTCCAGCAAAACAGGGATGAATTTGTTTATGCAGATTTTCCAAAAAAAATTATATTAATTATATTTGAATTATACTAAATAAACATTATTGTCTATGGATATGGCATTTAGGAACAATTTCCAGTTATTTTTCGGACCATAACCAAAAAGTTGAAAAAGAGGACAAAGTCGACCTACAGCCACTAGTCGCCTCTGTCTTTGGACTCATGCAAAATACGATAGACGTCTAGATTCTTAATCTCTTCCCAATCCCAACATTTGAAAAGTATAGAAACAGTTTAAAATTGAAATAGGAAACTAATTCAGAACCAGGAATGTTGGAATTTACTCCAAATTCATCCTGGCCTGATGTCGTTTACTATTCCAGTTCACTAGTTCCAAAAATGGGATGGAAAATTCATAGGTGATTCAACGTACGTGTTTCATCCACTTCACAAGTATCTCAATAGTATTATTATTTTATTACATTTACCACAATACTCAACTTCTTACTGTATCATTTTAATTACCATTATTATTAGATTTAAGTCGAACGCACCCGTCCTAGGACGGATACAGTTCCTTAACGTGCCAGAGATTGGACGAAGTAAAAGTCTACTAGC
>JAQGCN010000310.1:0-26130 GCA_034699725.1 Friesea truncata
ATCAGTAAAAGAAATCAGTCAGTGTTTTCGCAATTTTTAAATTCGCAATCATCATAAGATAACCAATGACAATTTTTCTGAGAAGATCAAGATCTCATTATCTATCTCCAGTTAGTAGCTTCTTCCCTTTCAACGAAAGCAATCATCATTCAAAGAAAATGGAGCATAAACTAGAAGTTATTTTTTGATTAATGGGTATAAAGTTTATGTGGGGAAAAATGTAATATGGTTTAAGCTATAACAAGTAAACCAATTGGATATTTCAAAGGTTTCCTTTTCAATATTTTTTACAACTCAAAAGATGTTAATTTAATTATAATGAGAAGGGATTTGAAATTAAAGGTATTCATTTAGGACACAAGGAAATATTTTTATGTGGTTGTTAGTTGTTCGTAGAGGAGAGGTCAATTACTAGGAAATACTCTGCATTACGTTCCTTTCACTTACTTCGTTCTTGAGGTTAATCCCATTAAAAGTGGAATTTATGGAGATTCATTGTTGACCCAGAAATATGAGAAAGACACACGTTCATTTTCTTTCAAGTCAAACTTTTCGATCAATAAATTCACTTTCACTTTTCGTATATCCAGTTCCTCCAGTAGCTCACTTTATTTCAAGAAACCTTCCAATTACAACAATCTATGGTACTTGTCAATAATACTTTGCATTTCAGAAACTTTGTGAAAAAATTCTTTCATATTAATTAAGTTCATTCTTGAATTTTCACCTCAAACTTTTTCCAAAGTAACTGTCTAAAATGGAACCATGAGTCATTCATGATGGTCCCATGACATGACATCGTCATATACTTGATGATGGTATGATCTCGTCGTGTAAATTCATCATCACAACAAATAAATCCTTTAAGTGAATATGAATAAAAACAAAATTATTTCATTGTTAAATTTTTATTCTTGAAAAGCAAGCAAACTTCTTGTTTTGTTTTTTGTTGAAATGGACGCTTAACTTAAATCTTACGGACTAGTAAATATAGAAAGAAATCTTAAGATTAATATAATAAGGAGTAGTGAATAATTAAAACTCTCTTTAAGAAATTCCAACTCCATTTTTTCATTGTTTCATCGTCAAATTTTTTTTTAAACTTTTAGCACTAACAGTCTTAATTCGTATAATAAAACTGGACTAAAAAAACAATTTTTCAAAAATTTAAATTATTGCATTTTATAATGTCTGTTTCATCCGAAATTTGGAAAAAAAGAGTTTAATTTTACAAATAAAGTTTGTTGAAAATTAATTTTTAAAAAAATTGTTTTTTAGCACACTGGTTTAAATTTTTATCCCAAATATTCTTAATAATCTAATTTTATAATATAATAGAAAAAGGACCCTTTTGACTCTGTTGTGGTGGTGGTATGGTGGTGGTTGGTGGAAGAAAAATGAAGCGACAACAAAGACAACGACGACAGTGTAGTTAGTTAGTAATAGTAATTAGTAAATTTGGATTTATTTTTTATTCTCGTTGCTTGGAAAAGTATTGAGGCTTAATTTTGTTTTTTGGAGTTAAGTTTAAAGTTTATTTAAACTTTAGTTAACTTTCTTCCTAAAAATTCTTTAACGTTAGCTTGTTCTTCTTTTTTTTGTTAAAAAATCTTCTTTTGTTTTTGGAGATTCTTCTAATAATATTTTGTTTGTGCGAAATTAAATTTAACCCAAGCGTTGCTGTTTGTTATTCTTCTTAATTATTAATTTATGTTCCACTCCATTCCTTTTTTTTTATAAAAAAAAATCATAAAACATTTTTTTGGAAGAAAAAATTCATAATTTTCTCCACTTTAAGAAGAAAAGACCGAAGAAATCATTCTCTCTTTTTTTTTCTAAAAAAAGTTTCAGTGGCTTCTTTGACCTTTTGATGTTGACTTTTTTAGGGGTGAGGGTGGGGGGTTGATGAAAAAGGAAGAAGGTATAGAAGAAAGGATGATGACAAGAAGGATGGAAGGGGAGGGGGTGGATTAAGAGTCCTTTTTTTGCCGAAAAAATTCCCTTTGTTCGGACGAAAATAATTAAAATAATTCTAAATAGAAGATTTTTCCTTTTAGAATTTATGAATTCCCTTATTAAAATTTAAACCTTAAATCTAATAGTAGTTTTTTTACTTTACCAATTTTAAAGTATATACCATTACTGTTTGTTGTTGTGCAATATACAAATTCTAGCGGCTAAAATTAGTACTTTCCAATAATCTTAATAATAATAATAATAATAACTTCGTTCACTTATTTTCCTTTTTTATAAACGTCTTCAGTAAGTTTTTTCTATCAGGTAATGTGCTTTAGCAACAACTTCCCTGACACAATTTATACAATTAATAGTAGTTGTAGTTAGTATTATGGGGGGTGAGGGTAGTAGTTAGTAATGAGGATTTTTAAAGCTAATTGTGCTTGTGTAATGTTCATGATAGGAATAAAAGGCAGGGTTTTTAGGAGGATTAATAATAATAATAATAATTATAATAATTAAGATCAGAAGAAAAAAAAATTAATAAGCTAAAGGAGAAATTGAATTTTTATATATACAAAAAGAAAATATTTTTCTTTGGAATTTAGGTTGTGATTGTTCATCTTCCCTAAAAATTAAACGGTTCCTTGGCAGCATTTTAGCTTTCTTTTTATACAATACTGGAAAATTAAAACACACACACACACAAAAAAAGTGGGAGGGAGGGAAGGAACGGGAGGGGGTGGTGTGGTGGGAGGGATGAAGAAGGGTTGAAAATAAGTGAATCAATTGAGTGAGTAAATTAAAAGGATCAAATTAATAAATTGATACTTAGAATGTTATTGTTGTTGTAAAACAAGAGAAGAAATCATTCGTGGACATAAAAAAGAAACCACCCCCTCCCTTTATAAAAGCACCATCATCGATAAAGGACAAAAGAAAAATCCAGAAGAAAGACAGACATATAACAATGACAAGTTCTCGTTGTTGGAGAACACACGAAATTTGATATGAGCAAATTAGAAAAAGCAAACAATGAATTCCTTCCCATCTTTTCAATACAATATTAAAATATTATAATAACATGCTCATAGGATGAGGATCCAAACTCCTCCACAGTCCACAGTCCACACCACTCCAATCAAAGACCAATTTCGAGGTAGAAGAAAAATAGAAAGAAAGGTATTTCAAAACTGATTCAATTTTTTTGTATTCGTCAGGAAAAGTGGTCTATTTTCACCAGAGAGAAAGTAAAACTTTGACCAACAAACAATAATGATTTGTATCCATTGAAATTAATTTGTAAGTATTTATTATATTATTAATAATTACTCATTAATCAATTCTAAATTAATCTTCTCACTTTCTATACTCATTTAGTTAGTGTAACTTAAAATTAAAATTTTCATTTTGAGTCGAAATTTTTTTAAGTGAGAATAATGATGAGAGGAGAAGAAGAAAAAAACGAAACAAAACTCAATTATAAGCAATTAAGAACAAAAGCAATTCTGACAAAAAGAAGATGATGATGGCAAACAAATAAGGGGGTGGGTGGGTCTTGTTTTTTTTAAAGAATTGTGCTGAAGAGGTAAAGAAAAAAATGGGACAGGACAGGATGACGAGGGGGTGGGGGGAGGGGAGGAACCGGTGGATGAGGAGGAGGTGGGACATGGGATTTTTTGGGTGTGTTTCTTACATTAAGCAAACATTAGTTTTTTCTTTTACTTAATCAATCCTCTTCTTTTAGTTATTTTTTTCTTAATTTCATATTTCCATTCATCCTATACCAGATTGTACTCTTTAAGATTTAGCTGCAGAATTGTGTCTTTCACTGCTGCGAAGACGAACCGGATGTTTTCAGTATCTAAAAATAAATAAATAAATATTAAAATATATAATTTTAATTTAATATAAAAATAATAAATATAACTATAATTTGAATGAAAAGAGGAGATTAGAATTTTTTCTTCTTTTAGTGAAAATTTTCACAAAAATCTACAAGAAGAGATGATAGATGGATGATGAAGAGATTGGAAGTTAATAGAAGAGATTTACATCTGAAAATTGTTTTTGGCTTAACTTTCACACAATGCAGGTAAAAAACATTAAATAGGAACAAAACAAGAGTAAATCTAGAGCGTAATTTCTATTACTTCTATTGTATGAAAACATTATTTTTTACTATTAATAGCAAAATCCTCATTAGAAGAAAGAAAAAAAAACAATTTAATTCCTAACTTTTACTTTATCATTTTCTATCTCTTCCTTTGTTAGTTTTTAATCTTCTTCTTCATTTTCTAAAATTCTAAACATTAAGAAGTAAGAGAAAATAAGATTAAATTGAAAATTTATTTTTTGGTTCAAAATTAATCGGATAAGTGGAAGACTTAAAAATTTATTTTTATTCAATTCAACAGGTAGAAGAAGTGAAAGTGAAAAAAAAGAGAAAAAAAAGTTGAGCATTATCTTTTACAAAAAAAAATTTGTTCTTTTGTAAGAAAAAAAAAGATATTCAATAGAAACTGAAATTTTTAAAATTTAATATTTACAAATAAATAACCTTACGAAAAGGTTAAGCAATTCTAGCTAAAAGGAAAGTATATATGAAGGAAATCGGAGAAAATTCTATGATTTCATTATTATAATATTTACTTTAATGTAATATGAGATTCTTTACTAATAATATTTATAATATCAAATCCCTTCATCATCATCCCTTCTTTTCACGTCACTCAATCACTAACTCTCATACTCAAAATCAATTCAAAAAAGAATAGGAGACCCTTATTTTTTTACATTTTAAAAACAGAGGAAGTGAAGTTTTGTATAGAATAGAAGGAGAAAGGTAAAGGTTTGGAAAAAAGAAAGTAAAAAAAAGAAGGACAGTTTTAAAAAGATTTCACCTGTCAGAAGAGCATATCCGGTCTTTCAAACTTAAAATTTTGGATACTAGAACCAGAGTACTGCACCATGCAACAACACCAGACATATTTCATGCAGTCAATAACGCATTCTTATCATACATTTTCTAATGCTATAGTTTACATAACTATCACGTATATAGTATACATTACAACAAGAAAGAATGGATGGTATTACATTACATTAGAGAAAGAATATGACTAGACAAGAAGAGAAGGAAGGAAGGATAAAAATCCAACCTTTCTTCTTCCTTGTTACTGACCTTATTTCAAAATTACCATCAAAATATATATAAGAGGCTAAACTAACTACAATTCCAAGTGCAACAAGCCCCAAAAAGTCCCATGAAGCTAAAGAAGTGCAGGTAAAGAAAAAGTACTTGGTGCTAAATTAAATTATGGTGAAATAATTAAGCCAAATTATACTCTTTTAGAGCATTCTGCATGATGGTATCCTTCACAGCACAAAAGACGAGTTTGATATTCTCTGTGTCTAAAAAGAAATTCAAAAGCTCTAAAATGGTTAACCCATGTAAAATGTTTTAATATTAAAAATTAAATTAGATACTAATAATTTTCTCAGTTACTTCAGTATAGCTCATGACCAAGGAACTCAAATTAGCAAATACGAACATGCAAAGAGAATATGAAGTGTATTCCAAAATGAATGTTGTATACGATGTGAATTTTTCTTTGCTTTAAAAAATTCTTTTATAACGACAACCCTGGACATTTTACAAGAATCAAAAGATTGTATTATACATTTATATTATATCCATGCACAGATAGAAAACATTTGTTCAAAAGCGAAGAAAGACGACAGGACATTGACATATGTAAACAACAACAGCATAGAAGTAGTGGATCATGCATGAAGAAAAGGATTTTATATTTCCTATGATTTGAGAATAAATTCATAGAAATGATAATGTGTGTAATCGTTTAAAAATGAAATGGAGAAAGAAAGAGAAAAGAGGATAGAAGAGTTTATCACTTGAACGAATCAATTTACTTTCTTAAAGGAGGATGTTAATAAATGTAAAGAAGAATTTTAAAGAGATCAAAGGAAATTTAGGAGAAGAAGAGATGAGGAGGCCTTAGGATAATTTTCTCACGGGAATTAAAAGATTTACCTGTGGCACACGTAAAATGGGAATAGATGATCTTTTCACTGTCTGGGTTGAGGTCGACAAACATTCGAAGGATGAACTCACGGGCGTGAATGGCGTCCCTCTGCGGTCCTGTAAAGAGTGAAGGGTAAACGTAAAAACAAGAATATGATTAACAAATTTAATTAATTACATCAAGTGGTGCTTTAGGAAAATTACGCGCTACTCCTTTATTATAAACTCCAATTTTACATTTCTATTCTATAAGTCAACTAACTACACTATAAAAACTGAGGTTAAGTTTAAGTTTTTTTAACGTGTGTTACGTGTAATACTCTACTTAGGTTAAGTATTAAAAACGTGTTTATAAGAAGTAAAAAATAATATTATTTTTCTTACATTAAAATAAAAATCCCAAGACTGGTTATGAATTAATAATGGTTCATGTTATTAAATATTAATGATTCTTCATTAATTGTCAATTTTCTTATCGTTTAATATTTGACCTTGAAATCATAAGCCATGATTTTCTTCTTTTTCAAACCATCTTCAAATTTTCAATATTAAACTCTCAAGTTTAATGTTTTCAGGTACATGAACTTAAGTTTACTTTCTCCATTCATTATATTTACTTACACAGTTTGTTACAGTAGTATTACATACAACACTTTGAAGAGAAAAATAATAAAATTCAAAAGAATTAAAGGAGAAAGTGGTGGTAAAACTATTATAAATCCCTTTTCTTCACTTAAAACATGATGGAATGGAAACTTATAGAAAATAACTGCTAACTTCGTTTTCAAAAACTTAACTCTTTTCTTATAATGCAACTTAACTAACTGTTAGAAATACTAGAATTTTATCATAGTCTTGTGTACTTAAGGTCATAAATTCTTGAATATACAATTGCAACAACCATCTTTTGAAATCACTTTAAAGAATGTTGTGTACACGTTGTTAAAAAACATCACGTACAACAGAGTAGTACATCACATGAAAGTAATAGAGTGAAAATACTCCATTTTAATTTTTAAGTCGTAGCTTCTTGAAAATGAAATTTGTTTTATAAAATTCTTCAAGTATTTATTCAACCTCATCTTCCCTTATTTATAATTGCTTAGATAGATTCTAACTAACAATATCTTCAATTCCAAGTAATATAAAAGAGAGAGAGAGACCCAAAAACCAACGAGAACCACCAAGGACTTTTTAGTATTCTTTGAAATTCATTTATTTACTTAATGAATTTTATATACAGGTAGAATTATTCTAAGGTTAAAGAGTCACTTCATGGAAATTAATTTCATACCATACAAAATCTCATCTCAGTGAAGTAGTGGAGAGAGCCCTTTCGTCTCTGATTTATTTAAAAACCTAATCAAAATCTATGAAAGAAATAATATCAATTATATAATAACAAGAAATACTAAGAAGAAGAAGAAGAAGGAGGGTAGCTTCTATATTATAAGTAGTTAGCTATAAAGTTCAAAAGGTTAAATTTTGGATTTTTTAAAAAGTTTAGGGTTAAAAAGGATGGCTAAGGGATTAGTTTTAATAAGACCTTCCTAGAATAGGGTTTTTCCTTTGATTGGCTTCTCGAATCCGCTCCAGTTTCTTTCAATTCTAAAAACTTGGAAAAAGGAATATATATAAAAAAAATCTGCTGGCCTTGATTTGGATTAGTGAAAAATTCTAATACATGGTATGTATGAATAGAAAGAATATTCTGGTGAATACAAAAATGAGCGAAACGAGCGATATGAAAGAAACACAGAAAACTATCCGTTGTCAACTTCACCACCAACCAATGTACACATTAATAACAGTAGTAGCACCATGTCATGTCAGTATTGACTATTGACCAACCAACAACGAACCGGTCAGTACATCTACAACCTGATTATTGCTTATAGCTATTATATACGACGACGTGTTGGAAAGGAATTATGACGAGCGACGATTTCGACGTTAGTGTTTCATCTCTGAGAAGATGATTTTGAAGATGCTGGAAATATTTTAAGTCAAATTATGTTAGAATTAAGAAAATCCTATTAATTATTTGAGAATTTAGTAAAAGCCTTCACTTTTACACTTGTCATTGTCTCTCTTTCATCTTTCTTCACTTTATGTATGTATAATAAATTATTATTATTATTAATAATAAATGTAATGTATAAGTTAAAACAACGGGATCAAGAAAATCATTAATTATATTAATTCTTATCGCTTGGATAAATTTTCAACCCAAGTAGAAAAAAGAAAAAGATTGGAAAGACTATATTAGTTTAGTATATTTTGTACAACTGACTGAAATCTGAGAAACTTAGTTCTTCCAAACTCAATATTATCAAACTACTCGCTCTAATTAGGAAACATCATCATTTTCATTGGCTTTCTCAAAAACTTATTCTTCTATTCATTTTCTAATGCAACTATCATTATCACCAAGGCACTACTATCTCTTCTTCCTACACACATCATCATAAGGGAACCTTTGATTTGATCCATTATCATCATCTATTCTATCTATTAGGTATATAAATTCTATCAACCGTTCTTCCGTTCCTAAAAGTATAACGCCTACAGACAGATCTATCCTCTGTCCTGTCATCTTCACAAAAAAAAAATTGACTTTGAATTCAATAAATGAAAATTGGATTAATTCTATTCAAATCCTATCCATTATCTATTCTTTGAAATCCAAGAGCCAATTTGCAAATTTGAATCCCTTTGACCATGTTATTATTATTCACTTTATAATAAAATATAAACTAACTATTATATTTTTTTATTATACTAAAAACTAATACTACTAAATCCAATATTTCACCTGTAGCACACGTAAAATGCGAATAACACATACGATTTGGATCCTTGTTTTCACTTAAGTACAAATGCTTAAGAATAAATTCTCGAGCAGCAACATGGTCACATTTTGGTCCTGTTGATTTTAAAGATGGTGAAAAATATAAAAAATTTAAGTTAATTTCCTTATTTTTTTTATACCAAACACTAAACTAACTAAAATCTGGTATTAAAATCCAATTATAAAAAGTTAATTTAATTACACGTTGTTTGTAACAAGTTCTTCGAATAGATTCATCTTGATTAAAAAAGACTTGAAGAAAAGATAATCTAATTCTACTTACATCATCTACCTCCTTATTCTTTATGTCCTGAGCTTATTTTTATAATGGCGATATATGTAGTAAAAGATAATTAAGTTAAAAACGCGCAAGTTGTTAAAATAAACCAAAGTATCTATTTTGTAATTAAGAAAGAATTGACATACCATCATACTCCGGAAAGTAGTCGACCAAATGGGAATACATAATTTTTTCTTCTAGAAGATCCTTCTTATTCAAGAATAGGATGACTGAAGAGTGTTGGAACCAAGGGTAGGTTATAATGGTTCGGAATAAGGCTTTAGACTCTTCCATCCGATTCTGTAAAGTGATTAATAAAATTATTTAAGACTGGACATGTTGTATTTGATTGAACTTACTTCGTTATCTGATTCAAATAAAATCTGATCATATTCACTTAATGCGACCAGAAAGATAATGGAAGTCACATTTTCAAAACAGTGTATCCATTTCCGTCGTTCGGATCTTTGTCCTCCTACATCTACCATTCTAAAAATGATTGAGTCCAAATCAAAAGGATACTCAATGATTCCTGTGGTTGGGACTCGAGCACGAAGAATATCTTGCTCAGAGGGTAAATAGTCTACAGATGACACACGATTCAAATCATCGAGATAATATCTGGCAGAATCGGTAAGTTGGTACTCTCTTCTTCTATCGTAACACTCTTGGATCCCAGCATCGCTCCATAAGGCTTTGATAGCTTCAACATACGGGGCTTCAAACGTCGTCACTGTTTCATAGTCAACAGCTCGCACTTGATCCGCTTTTTCATTATTGGCAGAATCTGCATATTGTATCTTAAGGAGATCCATGGCACGTATCATGGCTTGCATGGCCATAAAGATGTTTTGATAGACCAATTTGATGAAAGTTCGTTTATCTTCATCAGTATAACCGGACCCATGGATAATTCGCATCTGCTTAATGAAAGTTGATTTACCAGATTCACCCGTTCCGAGTAATAAAAGTTTGAGCTCTCGTCGGGCATCCCGTTTATCTCTTCTTAATTGTCTCTCGATCTCTTGATTGATCCGCTTTTGTTCTCTAGCCTCTTCAGTCATACAACACGCCATGTGGCATGGGAGGTCTTTGCCCAAAAAGACTTTGGAAGTCTCTGCACTGCTCTGATGGGTCACCGTCTTGGTGCTGTGTACGACACCTCGGTCGATCTCTTTTCACCAAATAATGAATCAGAATTTTAATATTATTATCCTAGATCCGGCAAAACGAAACGATGATACCAAATGACAACACTACTCACTGACGACTACTCCCGTCTCGACCCTCTGCTCTGCTGCTCGTTTGTTGCTCTCACCGCCGTCCGTCCACCACTGCACTACCACCATAAAGGTAAATAGAAGGAAAGAGTGTAGAAGAGTAGACTCAACTTTTTGGCAAAAGGATGATATAAGGATAAACTTTTTCCGACTCTTCACGTGAAATATACTCCGCCAAATTATAACCTAAAATACCATACTATACAAAATACCATAAATATTTATTTAACATTCAAAACTTATAATTCTAATATTTTTATTATTTAAAACCAATTAATTTTTATATTATTTATTTTAATTTAAATAATTTTATCTTAATGTTATTATATTTTATATCATAATTTTTAAAAAAAATATGTTTTTATTAAAATTCAAATTCAACTTTTTTGAAGTGAAATAGACCTAAAAATTAAATATTAATCTTTTTTCACTTCATTTAAACTAAATTTATATAAAAAAATATATTTAAAATGATTGAAATAAAATATATGAAATTTTGTTAAAATTTCAATCTTCTACCTCATTCATTGCATTAGAGTATGAGTGTATTATTTAAATATACTAAAATATACGAGTAAAGAGGGTAAACCATTCAAAACCACACACAAACAGCATCGTCTTCATCGGATCACCCAACCCATTCACTCATATCCATGCGCTGATGCTTGGTTTATACTTGCTAAAGTTCCTTTTTACAACTTCTCTTCAATACCCATCATCATCATCGTTAGATCGTTAAAAATCTATTTTCTTCTTTCTCCTTTTCCTTAAACAAAAGTTAACGGTTAAAATAATAATGTCTTTAGTTAAACTTAAGGTAATGCTAATGTTTTAGATCCACCCACCAGAAATTATTAATTTAACATTCTTATCTCCTTATTAAAAACTTAAACCCCTCATCTTAAAAACAAGTCACTTTTATTAAGTTTTAAAGAATGTGTTTAATGATGGTACTTTCAATTAAATATTTCAAAGGACTATAATACTCATCATTAATAAAAGAGATAACATAATTACCATATACGCATTTTACATAGAAATCCACCCTCTCATGATATTAGACAAGAGTCATGAACATGATTGCAAATGCAAAATGGTATAAGATTCTGGACAAGAGTAAAATGCGTTTTGATTTAATCATTCATAATCATAACCATGTAACTAAACTAAACAACATGATGGGAAAAGTCTTGAAGATCAATTCAGTTTTCATAATTTAAAACCGGATTCCATAATTGCAAAATAATCCTGAATTTAACAGAAAAAGAAAAATATTTTGAATTTTACAAGCACGGATTGAAAACAAAATATCATAAATAAAATTAAGGTTAATCCTAATTGAAAGGTTATTAAAATTGAAGAAACCTTTAAAAATACTTTTTTCTTTTTTGCAAGAAAGAACTGTCTTTTTTTTTGCAAATTGGATTAAGTGTCACAAATTGTTAAAAGTGATTGAAGGATTTTTTAAACAATACAACAACTTACTCATGTTCCTTAATTCATTAATTAAACATGGATTGAAGAAAAAATATGGTGTTTAATGTCAAAAGGATTCTGATTTCTGAGAATAATTTGGTACAAATTGACTCCTAAAATTTAGGTAACCGGAGTTATGCTTAACCCTTATTCTTTTTTTTTGTCTTTTTAATCATGACATGAGACAAAGAATAATAAGCAGAAGATGGTTTAGGCAGGTTTAGATGCGATGATAAAAATGAAATGAGAGGGTGAGTGAGGTGAGATGTGAGAATGAGAAAAGTGAAAGGTGAAAGGAGGGGGTAGGTAATGTTTTTTTATATTACTTTAACACTCTAAAACATTCTCATTTCCCATTTTAAGGGAAACAATTAATTGTAAATAATTTTTAACAACAGCGTCGGAATTTGATAAAAGAGTATGTTTGTGGGGTCGTAGGGCAGGGCTGAGTATTATCATTGCATAAAGCATTAGCATAGCACTAGCAGCAGTGTAACATCTGACACTCAACATCAAAAAGATGTGATAATTTTTCGAATCCTTGTGATTAACTTAATACTTATTTAAAGAAAATCTATGCAAAACTTTTGCAAGGAAAGAAAGTTTTAACTTTTCTTTGCTCAAAGTTTTGTTTGATGTGGTATGGCATTACAAGTTACAACAAAACAAAGCACACACTACACACACGCAAAATAAAGAAAGGCATTTTTTGTTTTTACTTCCCTTTTTCTAATATTTTTAAGTTTTTAGAAGAAAAATTATGAAGGGGTGAAAAGAGAAAGTGAATGGAAAAAAAAGGCGGGGAAGAAAATGTGGCCGACTTTCACATTTTCAGAGAAAAGAAAGAGAGGAAATGAGAAATGGAGAAATGAAGTTTTGGTTTTTTTCTCATTCATTTTCATTCATTGAAGAAAGAAAGAAGGCCTTACTAAAAATGGTTTTTCTTACACATCACAAAAACTCAAAGTTATCAAAACCTACGTCTCTAAAGAAGGGAGTTTGAATGGAATTCTATCTTAAAATATAAACTCAAAATCAAAAATGGATTTTCAAAATCAAAATATAAAAGCGGGAAATAAATAAGAATGAAAATGGATGATTTAAATTTTAATTACAAATCATTCCTTAATTTTACGCACAAATAAACAACAAACCCTCATCATCAATTTTTTTACCTTCTCCCCATCATCATCCATCAGCCATCATCGTCATCTAACAGCATTCTGTACACCGAGAACAACTTCACTTGTTTTTGTTTAGTTCTTGTAAGAAAAAGTTTTGATTCTTTCCATTCAATGTCAAATTCAATTCAATAATTTTGATTTATCAAACCAAAAAAGTGGCAGACAGATTTAGATGACAAAGAGTAAGTTCATTTTTTGGAGTTTTTTGTCATTTTTAAAATGAAGTTAACATTTGTACATTTAAAAAATTGAAAATTTAAGTAATAACGTTGTGCTAAAGTCTAAGTTAATAATTAAACACAATTAAGAGCTAATCCATATTTTAATTTTTAAGGTAAGGTGAAGCTGAAGTAGCTGCAGCGGATGGAAGAAAGTTAACAACCTTCAACGTTTTTTCATCAGATTAAAGCAGACATAGGAGATTCATGTCATAACCACTGCGTTATAAAGTCACAAATAAATGGATTCACTCTTGCTGGACTTATTTAGCCAATAATTCTCATAAACTTGGTAAGATAATTTCCAACTAAACAAATTTTATTTTATTTTTGTATAAAAGTTTTAAATTGTGTTATTTGCAATAGCGTGCTCAATATGAATCTTAATCTACAGCCACTAGGTCTGATGGAGGACTTTCTTGGTCAAACTCACGACGACCTTCTTAATTCAAATATTGACAAAACCGATGGACCAATATCTATACTCAGGCCCCATACTTTGTTACTTTTATCTACAATGCTCAATCCACTGAAAATAATTCCTGCAGATTCTGGCTTACCGAGGTTCTTGTTCTTACTGAATGACTTTGTAGTTCTTTTCTTAACTGTATTGTTGAAATTTTTAGAGATTGGAGAGGTTTAGCAGAATTGGCTGGTTTGACGGCGGAGAATATGAGCTACTTAGAAGCCAAAGGGGATCCATTCCAAGAATTGCTCAAAATATTACCCACAATTTCAGACTCACGATTAATTACTGTAAAAGATCTCAAAGCTTTTCTCGGAATCTTAGATCGTTACGATGTAGTGGACGATGCTCAGCCATTATTTGGTATGTAAGAAGAAAAAAAATGTGTATTCTTCAATACGATTTTTTAACTTAATGATTTTAGAAAGTGATATTGTCTTCTACCATTCACGAGTTAGCTTGCTCAACTCACCGTCAAGGTCTCCGGCAATAATTAATCCAGTCGTTGATCGTGATCGCCTGACATATGGTAACAATTCATATTTATATTAGATTTACTCAATCAGTATATTGACAATTTTTATAAAGATGACGCAAGGAACAGTGACGAAAGGACAAGATACGACGCTTTTCTTCTCTACTCAGAAGAAGACAGTGCCTTTGCAGAAGAAGTAGTAAACAAGCTTGAGAAGGAGTGCAACCTTAAAGTTAGTTTTTCAATTATTATAAAACAAACCAACTGTCTTAATATCATATTTTGTAGTTATGCTTGAAAGAACGCGATCTTCTACCTGGCGTAATGTTTGAGCATGAAGCAGTCGGAAGGTTGATCGAAGAACGCTGTAATAGACTCCTAGTCATTTTCTCACCAAGTTTCTTAGAAAGTGAAGGAAACAAATTCCTCGTATCATTTACACAGGCTTTAGCCTTAGGTATGTTATGTTGTCTATCAATTTTTAACAACGATATTAATTTTAATGCGTTATAATTCTAGAATCCCGAAGTAGAAAAATAATTCCATGCATGTATAAAAGATGTGATCTACCAATGAGTGTTCGTTATTCATTTTGTCTCGACTACAATCGTGCTGGGAAATTATGGAATTTTTGGGAAAAACTAAGAGATTCTCTGACAGACGGAGTTGGAGTACCCAATGGGACAACCACCACCACCACTCGAAGTCGAGCAATATCAACACCACCTTCACTGCAATCAAATGGATCTTCTTCCTTAACTGGTAAACAAAATATTTATAAAATAAGATGATAAAAATACAAAAATATTTTTTATCAGGCTCATTATCGTGGTGGGACGCAAAGAAACAAGATGAAGTTGACGAACTTCATCTTCCAACTTCGAGTTTTGATAATCTATCCCTGTCATCACAGAATCCTCTCCTTTCTTCATCTCTTCCAAAATATTCTAGTAAAGGATCCTCAAAAAAATGGTATAAGAAAATGATTGGAGGAAAAAAGAAGAAAGGAAATGATAAACAAGAAAAAGTTTTGGCAGATTAAATTACTGTGATTAAATTACGCATACACACAACACGCACTAAGGAACCAACTACAATACAACGCACTAAGGAACCTTATCTGACGAAATCTGTGATGACAATGAAAAATAAGAATTTAATTTTTGAATATTTATTTTTCGTTTTCTTTTAAAATAATTCCATGACTATAATCAAGGCGAAATGTAATATATTTTTTTCTCGTAAACTTTTTTTTGTTGCTATTATTAAAAAAGATCAACATCTAAACAAGTTGAGCTTCTTTAATGTAAATGGAAGGGATCGTGTATTCAACACGGGCTGTCAGGTTATTAATATTCTAAAAACAATTATTAGTTTTGCGCAGTTAATCGTTTGCGTTTACAGTGAAAAAAATCATCTAAGTTTACTACTAGTACACATCTTAAGTTAATCTGCGTTAAGGCTATTTGGTTTTGGCAATTCACATTCAAAATTATTATCCACTCAATCGAACAAAGAAATCGCTAGGAATTATACGAATCTTCGTTGAGTGATAGAAAATTAGGGTATAGGAGAAGAGAAGGCTACCTACCCTAACCAACGCTGTATGGTCACCACCTAACATATGGTCTATAGTCTTCTTTAACACTGAATCTTTTAATTGATTCGTATCCTAAAATAATTGCAAAACTAAATACAGCAGACTGTGTAAGACGAGCAGAAAGGCCTTTCGTAAAGATCCGCATTCCTTCTTCATTCCAAAGGATTGAGAAAGTTCTCGGAAAAGAATCCAACCTTTGGACCTGAAATACAAAATATTTAATTACTTTTCATCATGACTTTTTCATTTTTGATTTACTTGAAGTCTAGCACGACAAACATCGAGAGGATTCGTAATTATTGTAGTTGTGAAGCCACCACTTGTCCCTGCTATGCATTGGACTAAAAGAAGTGAAGAATTGTCTGGAAATATTTTGATAAGTTGGTCTGAAAAGAATATAAAAATATCATTAGAGTTTACATTACAACAACAATACAAAAATAAACTTTTTAAAGTAAGGTTAAAAACCAGTGCCCGAAGGAAGGCCTCTGAAGGTGACTTTGAAAAGGAGGCCTTCGGACACTGGTTTTTAATAATCTTTAAAAATCGCTTTACCTTGGTATATTTGGTAGAAACCCCACCACATCTAAATGATCAAAATTAATGAACATAATTTCTAAATATGAAAAATTAAAAATTTACGGCAGAGTTTGGAACATAAGTGGACAAGGAAGCCAAATATCCTCTGTAATACCCTCTTAATCCATCGTGTAGATATATTTGTCTCGTAATGTCCGTAGCCACTTGAAATTTTGAGCGTCCTTCATATTCGATATTAAATGTATTGTAAATGGATCTAAAAACAGAAAAATAATCATGACAACCATAAAACATTGTTATATTATTTATATGAAATCAAATCAAAACAATTTTATCCAAAGTCTATCTAAATTAATATAAGGAATATAAAGAACCAAAATTAACAATTCCAAATCTCCAAACAGTCGCTTGATCTCTAAATATGGCCGCTATGCTGTTGGGTGCAATATCTCAGCTCTTAAAACCAAAGCATGTAGTACAGGAGGATAGCAAAGATAAAACAGATTCCAATAATAATTCAATTAAAGGTTGGATTGAATTTGATTTTTTTTTATTCATTTCGTTTGATTCAACTTTATCCTTAGGAGATAAATCTGTACGAACACATTCGGATAGCAATAATCACAACACAGGAATGAAATTCCCATCAAGTGATGAAGTGTTTGGAGCAACCAAGAATATGGATATTGACTCCTTGTTTCCGGAATTGGATCTCAAGTCTAACAAGAGCTTAAGCGAATTATCATTTTTAAGAGATGCTGATGATGGAATTCACCAATCGACACAAGCTGAAGGTGAAGATGAAGTATCTTCTATTGTCAACTCAGGAGTTGCTGAATTCCATGACAATTTCATGACACGTATTGGAGCAGCATTTCAACTCCAAGTTGAGAATATCACAGATATATTTTCCCAAAGTCTTCAACAAGTTTACAATACAATCGAAGAAGCCTTAATGTTGGAAATGTTGAGTCTTGAAAGTCAATATAGAGATCATGTAATTGAAATTGAAGATAGAATGTTTTATTATGTGGAGGAATCAGAGAGGATCACAAAAGAAACTTATAAACGAAGGGCTATGATTAATAGTTACATTGGAGCACTCCAACATCACATTGAAGAAACAGATGACCTTATTAATACTGTATTTCAAAAAACAATAATTGAAACTAATACTAAAATTCAAGAGATTAAAACTCGACTACAGATTGGACAGAATAAGGAAATCCAACAGGCAGCAGAAGTAGCTGTTGGACGATTTGAACTTCTTGAAGACAAATACAAGAAAGAACTTGAAATGTTTGGGATGTTGCTTGAAAAAATCCAAGTAAAATATTACAATTAAATCAAAGATAAAATTATGAAAATCTTAAATTCTAGGAGGAGAATAAATCTATTGAAGTTGCAGAAAATGAAAGAAAATACTTGGATATGAAGGAACGACTTGTATTTACCAATAAGATAAAACATCTTAAATTAATTCTGAATCAATTAGAAACTGAGAAGAATAAAGAAATTAACGATCAACAATCTAAAGTAAGGAAGATCAAAGAAAATAATTACAATGCAAAAGGAGAGGTAAAAATAATTTTGAGTAAACATTAATAATAATTTCTATAAATTGAAATTATTATTTTTAGTACTACGAGTCTGAATTAGAATATTACAAGAAAGCTTTAGAAGAAGAGAAAACAATCCTTAAAAATGATTTGGAACATTGGGAGAATAATCGAAAAATTCAAGAAGCTTTACATAAAACTGCATTGAATGAACTTAAACTTGCATATCGAGATAAGGTAACGTTTCTTGTTGAGTCAATCCACGAACTTAATATTCATACGGAAGAAATTTGTGGACAAGCAAATAATCGTACTAAAGAAAAAGGTACAGATGCCATGGATAATGAAGAAGAAGAAGATGATGATGAAATATCAACACTTATGGAACCTCGACCTAACTTCCCAAAGCAACAAAATTCAACTCAAATACTCGAATAGAAGGCACACACTGAACATTTAAATCCTCAAAATTTTTGTTACTAAATTAATTTAAACTCACTTGGAAGCACCATCACTAGACCGTCCTAGAACCATTAAATGTTGACTAATCACATCAAAGGGGACAATTACAGTCTAAATTATAAATGAAAATAATAAATATTTATTTTAAATTGACTCATTTAATTATTATTATTTCATTACCTGTCCTACGACTGAGGCACATCCACCCGCAATCAAGGCTCGGACATTTGCATCTTTTATATCGTTTCTTAGCAAGTGTCTAACTTGCTCATACGTAGATACATAAAATACTCCTGAAATTATTTGGAAAGCTGAAACCCAAAATCCTTTGTAAAGTCCACCGATCCCTTCCGCTGCCTTTATTTTACGATATGCATCAAACATGCTCGAGTAGACAGTGTTTCTCTGTTGTAACTAATTTGAATAATAAACAATTATAAAAATGAATAATTAATTCAGTTAAACTAACCTGAATGCATGTTTTAATAACAGTAAACGGATAGAGCATACAACGAATTGTAAAGGAACTTGTCATACTCAATGGGTAAAATTTCCATTTATCCATCATATGCCATTCGATGTCATTCATATTTATTAATGAAAGTCTAGTGAAAATTAAATTAAAATTAAATTGTTCACAACTAAAATATTTTGAAATCTGCCACACGTGCGATTTGTCGAGTGAGCGGTTTAAGAAAGTAAAGAGATTAGTCGGTGCACGATCAGCATGGGATTTTATTATTATGTATAATATTTATTAATAAATGAGAATTAGAATTAGGATCTTATTCCAATACAATTATGGCAGGTAGGTTTTAACTCTACAACAAAATAACTAATTTAGAATCAGTAGCATCACTATTTTAGTTTTCATTGGAAACGATAGGGTAAATCTCGAATGTAGATCCGAAAGTATGGTTGTAAAAATTACCAACCAAATCGAATTCCCCAGCTTTCTTCTTTCCCAAATTAAAACAA
The DNA here is from genome assembly GCA_034699725.1 of Friesea truncata. Taxonomy (NCBI): domain Eukaryota; kingdom Metazoa; phylum Arthropoda; class Collembola; order Poduromorpha; family Neanuridae; genus Friesea; species Friesea truncata. The sequence continues at coordinate 19,371 of JAQGCN010000310.1, forward strand.
TAGTTGATATACGAAATTCCATTATCATTATCTTCAATGGGAATTTTCCGACGAAGTAGGTAGCCAATAGTGAAAGCTTGAATACAGATGCTTTCTGTTTGAAGCCAATTGTCCTTGGTCACCTTTAAGATAGGAATCCGCTTTGTTGATAAACCAGTAGATCTCTCGTATTCTTGAATAGAGTACGAGGAATCATTGCTGATGTTTGACGTTGGGTTACTGATGCTTTTTTTGACTCCTGGATAAAGAGCATCAAATGCGATGCGTAGATAAACGTACAAATCCTTCCCTATGTGAATGTCATCAATATCTTCCACTTTCACAAAAAAGGGATCCAATTCAGGCCTGTTTGAAGGATGGCTTCGTAATCCAACACCGAAATGTAGCATGTAACTTTTTAAAAGTTTTCGAGATTTGGAGATGCAGACATCGTTCATAAGGTATTCAAATTCGCACAACTTTCCTTTAGGCATTTGGGATCGGAGCCAGGCTGCTGTCTAAAATATTAAACCAAAATATAAAAATTATTTCATAAATTAAAAGAATTAAAAACAAATTTCTTACAGAAATTGCAGCAAATTCGGTCATTGCATCTTTTTCCGTTTGAAAAATTTTTACATTTGGTTTTGTCAGATGTTTCTTGTAGGACTTCAGTTGAGCATTAATCGCATTTCTCCACAACATTCCAACTTTACCTTCAATTTCATCTTTTGCATCCATTGAACTGGATCCGAATGCATGTGCTGAAGCAAAGAAGTATTCTTTTTTTCCTATTTTAAATTGTTTGGACAAAACTGCGAATAGGGGAGTGTTTCCACAGCCGGGGCAACTAGTCTTTTTCCCATATAAGCCAACAGTATGGTTAAAGATGGAACAGTCTAAATGAAAAAATATATTCTAAATTAAATTGTCAGATTATTAAATATGATTAACTTGTAAAAGTTTGTACCTTGGCATAGCATAGCTGAGAAACCAATTTGGTTTCTGCAAACGATGAATTTGACTCCATTTTTTTTCTTTACAAGAAACGTTTTGTTTGGATGTCCTTCGAGTTCAACTTCTTCTGAACATCGGAATGCCTCACGATGATGGCGTCTTTGTACTACTCCTGTGAAGGGAACTCCACGTACAATAGACACCATAGCCTGAATGGCCTTAACTCCTACTGCATCGTTGACGCCTAATATTAAATAAAGATAAAATTATTAGGAAGTTATCATTTTAAAATTCATGTATTTTAGTAAATGTATTCGTATTGTAACTTACGAGTACTCTCGTTTTTGGATAAAAAATGTCTTCCTCCATGTTTAATGTATGTGTTTGTATCGTCCTCTATTTCCATAAAATCCACTTCATCACCCTATGTGTATTTAAATACAAAATATGATTTAAAATATTAAAAGTTATCTAAAAAATTAACATAAAAATAATTTACCTCAGGCATGGGTGGTTCATAACCTAATGTAAGTGGAGTCTGTAAAAATAAGAAAGGACCAAATTAGTTATTTAAGATTTAAAACTTTAAAAATATTCTTGTACTTACAATTTGATGAACATTCTGTGTAGGAATACTCTCAGGTGAGTCAAATTCCTCAACATCATCAGGTTCAGGTGGCTGAAATTAAAATAAGAACAATTAATCATTATAACATTGCGATTAATGTATTTTAATTTATATTTTAAAGTTTTGATCTAGACTTACATTATACCGAACTCTGCCTTCTGCATAAATAATGAAGTCGTCTCCTATTCCTATATCCATATCTTCTTCACCAACTTCAATTGCAGAATCTTCAAGTGATGGCTCAACGACAGGTTCTTCTTCTGCCTCAGTCTCGTAATAATCTGTCTCTTCTTCAGGATCAGTAGATTTATCTTTAACTTTTGGAGGTGGAAGATCTTCCTCTTCGTCAGAATCAACTATGCGACGAGATCTTTTCTTAGTACTGTTTTTCTTTTCTGGAGATTTTGGGCTGGAAGTAGGAGGTGGTCGTGGTGGTGGAGCTTTTCCAGTGGACTTCCTTGCCGTTGGTTCCTTTATGGATGGTGAGTTGCTAACACCAGCACTAGTACTTGCTACAACTGTCCCTCCTTTATCTTTCTTGGAATTAGAAACGTTGAAAAACAAAGAAATGTCGCTTTGCTGAAAGTTATAAAAATAAAAAATAGTCATGATTAGTAACTTACAACTAACAAGAAATATTGGTTGAGTTAACAATTTTACCTTAAATGATTTCTTCATTTTCCAGCTGCGATAAGAAAAAGTCAAACAAATAAATGGAATTATTAAACAACACAGAGAATGACCAGCTTACAATAATAGAATTGCGAAACAAAGAAAATAAAATCGAAAGAACGACGTGTAGAATAATTTGAATTTCAAATCCCACTTTTTTTATTAAACTATTTTATCAAGTTAGCGAGATGTTATTCATTTTCTTACATTACCACACCACATCATCACTTTACAGTTACAGTGATGAAAAATTCTTTCCCTTCCAATTCCATATTCGGCCCAATGATTGGAGCCACATTTCCTACATGTTCCGACTACCATTCGCTGCTGGAAGCGTTTTCTCCGCTTCAATGCTGGACACTCTTCTCTACCAGGCTTTTGTTAAAGACTATCTTATTACATTCGTAAGACTCCTCCTTGGAATCGACCAAGCACCAGGCTCGGGATTTTTAACTTCTGTAAATCAATATTAAATATTTGTAAAATGAAATGTGTTAAAGCGGCGCTGGAGGCATTGTAATAATGAATGCAAAGAGATCATCAATGAATGTGTTGAAGGCCTAAAATAGAAAAGATGACATTTAAGGTAGAAGTGTTAATAAATTTAATTAAAATCTTCTTACTTTGTACATGAAAGCACGCCATGGTAAATGGGCGACTGATTTGAGTCTGTAATTGACGAAGAGTTGAGGCAACATGAATAGGAATCCAAAAGCGTAGACTCTAGTAATTACTGTAATTTTTACTGTAAGACCAGTAAACCACCTGGCATACTGAAATGATTCCCCAGATTATAAAAGTGAATTACATTTTTAACTTATTGCTCTCGTCTATTTCTTACCCATTTCGTATGAAATTAATCCAACTTCCTGAGAAATGTTGAAATACCTGTATGTCATCTTTATTTTATAGCTTAAGTACAGTAGTTTGGGTATATTGTTTTTTATAAACCAATATTTATATAAATTACCATCAGAGACTCTTGAATTAATGAAGCTAAATCATCGATATTCAGTTTGTCTTTGTTGATTTTATCAGCGTAGGCAGAATTTTGATCATGCAGATTTGAATAACAAAATGACCCTGATCCAGTATTTTCACCAATGAGCATTTGTAGTGAAAAAGGATATTTACCCTAAACACAATAATCAAATCTTCCACACAAACATGTTAAATCATTAAAATAATATTACAAATTCAATCAATTCTACTGAATCACCACTTATCCATGAATTGTCCAAAACAGGCTTCCAAATTTTTTGAGCTTGAGTTGATACCTTAATGTTTTTTTTAAAAAAAAACAACTTTTTAATGTGAATTCGTTATTAGAACTCTACAGCTAATGCAAAAAATTTGTTCAGATTTAAGCTAATTATTATTTCAACCATAAGATTTTTTTTTCATATAATATTTCTAACATGTAAAAGGCGATCCGCTGGAATATCACCAAGGCAAGCAACTTATTCTTCGATCGTTTTCGAAGTACATCCAGATTTTTGGGCCATATTCTGAAACGATTGTTGCGGTTCGATTTCAAAATTCGAATGTCCAGCACAAATTCCACCATGTAATATTATTCGTTGTGCTAATGAACTCTGAAATTTCGGTGAAGTTATTAAAGCAGACACGAGCATTGATCCAGAATTAAGACCTCCAACAGTAATAATAGAACTTGGATTTGTGATTCATTTGATGGAGCAGCCATTCGAACGTATACAGAATCATGGAGTTCTTGGTTTCCATGGGCATTCTTCTGTTGACTTGTGGAACTAGAAGGACTAGAACTTATGATACCGGCCAAGAACCCACGAATGGATCCACCTGATGATGAAGTCATGGTAATTCTTGACTCCGTTACCGGGGGGATTGGGATATCGTCATTAAGGATATAAAACACTCGCTTCTGACTGATTCGCTTTCGCTTCGCTCTTCCTATTATTCAGTCATTTTAAAATCGAATTTATTGTAAATCGTAAAAAAGTAACCTAAAAAATAGATAATTGGTTGTTTAGCATTACATGGAATGTTGTACTTTAATTATTTTGACCATACCTTGATGCTTCACCTAAGCATGATTCTGTATTTTCTCTATGCTTGATTTTTTGTTAAATAAAAGTATAGTTTGACTTTGTTTAAATCAGATTAAGATTACAGATGATAAAAATATTTGCAACAACACCACAAAAAACTAAAATCAGAAAATAAAAGCGCATAATGTCACTCACGTATTATTCACACAGACGACACAACCAACCAACGACCACACCACAACACGTTCGTTCTTACCAAACTAACCAATTACTCACTCAAACTAATGTTGGGAACAATCTCTTTCAATTCCAAAAAATTAATTAAATTATAATTATTTGAATGAATCCAATTTTATGTGAATTTTTTGCATTTGATTTTTGTATGGGAATTCTAAACTTTTTTTTTCAATCAGTCAACTGCTTAACTCTCATTCATTCATTCATTTCATCAAAATAACGTGTCGTATATAATAACGTATCTCCGTCTCATAATTAATTAGACGCCATTTCTTAAAGTAAATTCTTTGAAATTTTTTAGTCCTCTTAAAAACCATTGTTACATTCTACAACAATCGAATTCTAAAAATAATTTAAATCCTTTTTTTGGGGGGTTTAAAAAAGTTAAAAGGCCCTTTTTTAATCTCCGCAGTAGAAAAATAATCCTTCAAAGTGAAAGGCTGTTGATTGTTGTAAAAAAAAAACTAAAATTAAACTTAATTTTAAGCTGACGAAAATAATGTTATCATGTTTAACTTAACTTCCAAAATGTAAAGTTAAAAAATTAAACCATAAATAAGACAGAATGAAATTGATTTTTGTTGATTTGCAACTTAAGGTTCAATGAACGAAGAATAAACTGATAAAAATCTAATTGAAAAATAAAAAAATGAACCAATTAAAAAATCTATCATTAGCATTTAATTATTATTGTCTCCATTTCATTTCGTTTTTCTCATGAATCGGCTGAAAAAAACAAAATGTTGAGGCCAGAGAGATGACAAAAGAAAAGAGGGATGATGATGCATACATTAAAAGATAAGATGCTGCTGGATGCCGGTGGTGGTGGTTGTTGGTTAATTTTGTTGACAAGGGTAAAGAAGCCAGTGGATTTGCATTTGCATTGGTTTTATGATTTTTGTAATCCGTTGAACAGAAGAAAAAATTCCGTTTGTCATTTTTAGATATTTGACCTGAATAATATTTAAAACCGACTTTGGTCCCATTCTAATCTATTCTATTTTTAGTCAAAAAAACAATAGAACGGAATTTAGAAGCCTTCACCTTAAACCCCTTCCTTCGTTCCTTATCCGTCTTCCAAGTCCAGTCAGTCCACCACCATCACATTGTCATTTTTTTCTATTGTGTTCCATTCCGAAACATTCCCTCCCTTCTTGAGGCTGGTGGTGGGTTGGTTGGTTGACGACGACGACGACGCTACGAACGAACCAAGAAAAAGGACACGAAAAAACGCCAACTTGACTTTTCAGTTTTAAGGCGAACCAACCCCCGACTTCCACCATGACAGCTATTTAAAGGCTCCTCTTTCTAAAATCGTCATTCAGTTCCTCATTCGAAGTCAACCAGGATGGAATGGACTAGACTGGACATATTTCAACTGGATTTTATCATACTGTCTTTGACCATTCGGGTTGACACTCCCACGGTTGGGGTCTGTATTCAGACTCACCGGGTAGTTTCAATCTAAAAGTCTTAGAATTATTCGTCCGCAAGTAAGAAGCCTCCTCATATTGGATTCGATTCTCCTGGACTACTGATGGATGACCATTTCAAGAACTATTGTGCTTAACTTTGGTTATCTAGCTCTATGAACTCATTTTAGTAGTCATAAAGCTAGGTTAGCAAAGTAAAGTCCTTATGTTCAAATCATCAATTAACGAAGAGCTCCAGTTCCACCGCCGCCATTCATAAGATGTGAGAAGGATTTTTAACTTTCTTTGTCTAGGAACTACTGGCGGTGCGTAACTGTTCCTAATGATGTTATCACAGCCAATAGATCCTCGACAAGGGGGCCACCATGTCACCTTTAACTCAAGATTGACCACCATATTATTTCTTCTTCATTAGTTAGGACTGAACACGAGTCAGTGTTGGTCTTGTGGCGTGCTTTTGTGTCATTTTATTGGCAGCATGACTAGATCATCACTCGACTCACGATCAGAGCCTAGAAATCATCAATCAAGACTTCAAAATTTCAACAATCAATCCCTCCCTTCCAGAAGTTCTGAAATCTGATGATATGAATTGATGCTTATGTAATTAATGAAATAAAATGAAATGTTGAGCTTGTAATAAACTCGGTTGACATCCAGAGAGTAACCAATGATACAACTTTCAAATTAACGTCTTTTTGAATTAATTTTTAAGTTTTTATTAACGTGAGAAGATTTGAAAGTATTAATACTTTTAGTTTTTGACTGTTGAGTGAAGGTTAGGATTTTTTGATGAATAATTGATTAATACACAATTATTCTTG
>JAQGCN010000311.1:0-26102 GCA_034699725.1 Friesea truncata
TTAATATTACAGTTAAAGACTACTTTTCTTATACACTTTGAATCATTTTAAACAAGAAAGGATTTAAATTTAGACAGTATAAGTTTTTAAAGAAATATTTTACTCTATAAATATTTGATTTTTCAATTTGTTATACCATTAATATGACAATTAGAGACTACTTTTTACATGCACTTTGAAATACTTTAAACGAAAAAATTTTAGTCAACATAAGGTTTTTAAAGAAATAATTTACTCGAAAATTTCTACGGTTGATTGTTTTGTTAATTTGATTTTTCAATTTGTTGCACTACTTTTCACATATATAATGAAATGTAGTACAATAAATTGAAAAATCAAATTAACAAAACTTTCATTCGTAGAAATTTTCGAGTAAATTATTTCTTTAACATTTTAAACAAGAAAAGATTTTAGCGAGTCTAGATAGTATAATTTAATAAAATATATAATTTTTACTATAACAACATATTTATTATTAATATTACTTGAACACATGTTCATAATTCTTTTTTTATCTTTTAGGTCTGTATTCTTTAAGTAAGCTTATCGTTTGCTGCTGAATTTGATCGAAATCCAGGTTCTGATTCCTTTGCTTTACTTTGCCACACGAATTCAATTGAATTTAAGTCCGGACCCCTAGAGACAGGTGCAGAATTTATAAAAAAAAATTTTTTTTATAATATTACATACCAGGGGCTCTGCCTCCACACTGCAATATTATAACTTGTTGCTAAATCGTCTACCAAATAGTATTTATATTCTTCTGTCAGGAATCTAAGTAAATCCCTAAATTCTGGAAAAAGTATGTTTAAAAAGGATCATCTATGTATTCGATTTTTCCATGAAGAATTAATTTCTCCTTTTCTTGATTCAAAAACTCAAGTATAACCGCTTTATTTGAATTGATATACGGCATAGTAGCAAAGAATGGTACTGTAAATATGCATTGTTAAATGTACAGTAAAACTGTATTTTGCTGCTTCTTTAAAAGTCTTCAACTGCCTTGGCATCCAGCCCTTTGAAAAAAGGGCGAATATCAAGACGAATAAATAAGTAACAATAAGTTTACTCACGTCTGGTAATTCATTATTTTCCAGCATTTTCTTCACGAATTTTAGCCGTAACACAGTTATGTCTTGGCGCTGCATAACGCCAAGTCGTTTGTTAATTTTAGAATGCCTGAAGTTCATCGCAAGAACTATTCTTCGAAATGTTTCTAAACTGCATTTAAAACCTTCTTTGTGTCTAATAAAATTATAGATTTCCTTTAATTTCGCTGCCTTATGTTGTTTGTAGAAATTTATGATGATAGTGTTAATTTGATTCTTCTCAAAAGATTCTATAGAGTTTCTTTTTTTCCATGGTTTTTTTATTTCGATGTTGTGTCACAAGAGGATCTCCTTTCTTATGTACTGCTACAATCTTAGCTACAGTACTGGGACCAATATTAAGTGCCTCAGCCACTGCACTGTTTGTCGACGCAGAAGGTTTTTTTTTTTACATGGTCATGTATTCCATGCATATTGTAATACTCATGTAAGTTAACAACCATTTTTCTAGCTGTCCTCTGTAGAGATCTATCGAACTTCTGTGGTAAGCCTGATGGAACATCTGGATCTATTGGCTTACAATCATTTGGCTATTCTGGACTTGGTGAAGATAATTCAAAGTTTGAATACAGTCTAGGAGATGCGTTGTCAATACATCGACTGGATGAAATGTCTACAATGTCTGACGCTTCCGTCTGTATAACTACGTCAGCTCCAAGTTTATCCATTGCACTTTACTTTTGATGAAATGAAATTTAGCGGAAAAAAAAGGGAGGTACTTGGACTCCACCCTTTTAAAAAGGTTTAAAGTGACCCAAAACACCCTCTCATGCACCTGTGACATAAAAATATATAAGACACTTGCATTAATATCACTCTCATGTCTCATATTAATTCCATCTTACTTTTCGTTTTGTTCTTGCACTGTTATCTTGTCTTAGAAATGAGAAAATGTTCGCTCCTTTTTCTTATTGTTTATAAACAATGAGAGTAATAAAAATACCAAAGAAAATAAAAGTGCTTTCGAAGTTGAAATTAAAAAACTCCAAGCTTCAATTTCTTTGCAACGAGCACTTGAAATTGAATTACTCGTTCGTGAAGATTACGAAGAATGCACTCATTGTAACCTCGTGTGGAATGGTTACACTCAGCATTTTTGTAGTTAAAGGCCCTTTTCCTCAGAAACTCTTCTGTTCGGAAAATAATGACATATTTAATTATTTTCCTCCAGAAGATATTAATTTTAGATCTCTTCTCGTTTTTTCCTGGTCATGACCACTCTTCTCTTTTACTGTGGTGATCATATGTACTTAGTAGGGAAAACCCACTCTTCTCTTTTTTCCTAGTCATGACCACTCTTCCCTTTTTGTGTGTTTAGTATTTATGATGCCCACCTTTTTCTCTTTTAGTGGTCATCTCAATGTACGTAGTTTAAGTTAAAATTATCTTTTCTGGAATTCACTCCAGACATCTCAAGTTAATTCAATTAGAGTTATACCTGGAAGGTAAAGAAAAAATTTTCAGGTTCAGGATCCGTTCAGGTTCAGGTTCAGGTTTTTCAGCTTCCATTAGATTATTCAATTATCAAATATTCGTCTTGAACCTTCTTTAGTTCAAGGATAATCTGTTTACTTATGTTAGGAGTTAAAGTTAAAATACAGTGTTCAATCAGAAGTCAATCTGATCACTCGTCTTTTTCTCTCGCTCTGAGGAAAACCCTATTATGTGTGTTTACGTGAATCCCAATCTGCTGTAAATCTTAAAGTTATTAAGTTTAAATAAATCCCACTTGTTCGTGTCTGCAGTGCTTGTGTCATTGGGGGATTTTCCTTTATTCCATTTCTGCGCAGTTCTGGTTGAGGTTCAGAAGGAGCGTCTTCCAGAACTGTGAGAAAAGCGTGGTTTCAGCCACAAGTTAAGTTAAGTATGTTTTTAACTCTCAAGGAGAGAGGTTCTAAGTTTTTGTGTACTCTGCTTCCATGAAGAGAGAATTAAGTTAAAGTTTTGATTGATTCTCAAAAGGAGATCAATCTTTAAGTTAAAGGTTTATTTGGTTCCCTGAGTGGTCCAAGTCATTATTTGTTTTTGTTTAAATAAGGCAATTTGCAGTCGTTAGTCCTGAGTGGCACGACGCAATTCCATTCTTTGTTTAGCTCAAAGGAGCTTAAGTTAGCTATATATGTAATACTTGTCCAGTGTTTTTTTCAAGATGGCGGCCGTGCTGGAGGGGGGGGGCCATGGCGGAAGGTGGATCCTGGTGGATCCAAGGTCGAACCCACAAGGTGGATTCTTGGTGGATTTGGTGGGTCAGGAAATTTTGGGGACCCACTTGTAATTAAATAAAAAAAATGTAGAAGAATCGTTTACAATATCAAAATAAAAAAAAATCATTTAATATTGATAGAAGAAGAAAAAGGTTAATAATAAAAAGAGGTAAAATAAAAGAGTCCAATAAAATTACATATTACTTTGATGTTTCTTTTCAATATGTTTATTCAATTTATAATTGTCGATATACGAACAATCGCACACTTCACAAGAGAATTTGATCTTGTAGTGGAAGCTTTTGTAGTGCTTTTTAATGCACCGTTTGTCTCCGTATTTCTTTTGGCATCCCTGAAAATTACAAAAATATGTATCATTGATTAATATCCAAATTTTAGGAGCTTGAGAGTTGGATCCATTTGAATGTTTGATTTGGTGCTTCTTGAGATAGGTTTTTTCTGTGTACGTTTTTTTACATATTTCGCAGGTGTATCTTATGTTACAGTGTGCGATTTTTATATGCCTGTTGAGTCCACACTGCTGTTTATATTCACTTCCGCATTTGCAAGTGTATACTTTCTTTTGAGGGTTTGTAAGTCTAGAAGTAGGTTCTTCGTTAAATTCATATTCCATATCAATGTCACCTTCTTCTTGATTTTTGTCGACGCAAGATTCACTTTCAGTTTCTTCTTCATCATATCCAGATTCACTTTCAGTTTCTTCTTCCTCATCTCCAGATTCTCTTTCCGGTTCCATTTCCAGAAGTTGCCGTATTTTGTCAATCCCTGAAACATACAAAAAAAAACACCGATTATTTTACAATTAATTACCATCACACAGAGATAACGTACGCTCGGTAGGCAAATCGGATATTTTGAAATATCCATTTTCATGTTCCTCGTCCAAAGAAACTTGTTCCTTGTCCTTAAAATACTTCGATTGATAATTGCTAAACAATTTTTCAGGGTTGTGTCCAAAATCTCCGTTGAATATATTCTGGCCGTGTATAAGTGCGTTGATATCATTTTCTTCTCTTCTAGTTTCAAGATAAGCCAAGCGCCTTTTATCCTTCTTTGTGTAGGATTTTTTTTTCTTTTTAAGAATATCCTGTTCGCATTTGCACAGTAGCTTGTATCCTTCGTTGATAGAAGCCCTATCGAATTTCGGGCTGACGATATTTACTGCCTCATTTATAGCAAAACCGTTGTTGAGCACATAATGGGCACCTGTATGAATAAAACTGAAATATTATGAATACGTTTTAAAAATGATTAAATAGAAGTCTTATCCTTACAACCCGCAGCTGTATAAATCATGTCTCCAGGGGACTGAATTACGATTTTGAATTCAATTCCCCATTTAGTAAGTTGGTCTGGCGTTGGAAGAAATTCCTTTTTTTGAATGTAATTCAAGCATTTTGATGTAGTCAACTTGGCAAGTTCTTTTCTCAATTTCGTTGTATTTTCTTGGTTCATTACAACCCACAATTTTGTTACGCCTGTGTTTAGAAAAAAATATAACTTTTTGTTTTAAAATATGAAATACTAAATTACCAGTATTTGCATAAACCATGAAATTTAGGCTAGGGAAGTGACAATCCTCCAAGTGAACTGGAGTGCCTGTCAATAATTTTGAGAAATATACAACTAAACTTGACAGACCTGGTCGTAATTTCTGTAAATTTAGGAAATTTGGCTTAACAATTTAAATTATTAAGAAAGATAATTTGATTCATTTACATACCCCGTCCCTCATCATCCAATAGTAAAGCACATCCCTGCAAATGTTAAAGTTTACCGGTTTTGTCAACAACGGAACATTTTCAAACTGCTGGTACTCTCTTGCAATATTGTCTACGGCGACTTGTTCGAACCACTGCTTAACAGTTGAGTAAGACCAAGGTTTCGCCTTAATCCTTAAATTTTTAAGTGTTATTAAAAAATAATAAGCAAAATGGTTTCTTCTTCTTTTATTACTTCTCAGAGTCATAAGTGGTTCCGATTGGTACAGCGTTTTCTTCATCTTTGTTGACTTCTTGGCAAAGTATTCTTTCACCTTTTTTTGTTTTCCATTTCCATGACTGCGTACGTATCTGGGAATCTGTTCTTTCAAGTTTCGCTTTGAGAGTTTTCTTATCGATCAGACCTTTTGTCCCGAATTTAAATATCATACATCCAGCTTCTTTTACTTTACCTTCATTTAGTCCAACAAAGTGTTCGATGAATAACAGCATATTCGTTATTATCCAACCCTTACATCTGATAGTTGGTACTTCTGTGTCCCAAGGGTATGCCTGTACAAATATAGATTAGCTAAAGTTTTTGAAAAAGTATGAAAATTGTTTAAAAAAATATTTTGGATTAAATACCTTTTGTTGCCTAGTGTCCACTGGCATTTTGAATCGATTGAAATTATAAAAATTGAAGAAAACTTTTTATTTGAATACAAAAAAATAATGATTTTTTATAACTTTTTAATATGAATAATTCTTCGCGGTAAATATTTAATGATAGCTATACGTCCTGCGGTAAGCCGATGATTACTTCGGGAGTGCGAATTGAACGGATTGGAAGTGCGAATCGAACGGATTGGAAGTGCGAAATGAACGGATTGGAAGTGCGATTTGAACGGGTGAAAACCTGGTTATTTCAAGATCACAAGGTTCCACGGTCACACATTTTTTTAATTTTATTCAAAATATACCTAAATCTTAATAAAATCTGTTGTCTTTAAATTATTTTATTTATTAAAAATTGCAATAGTTAGATGTTCAAATTAATTTCAAAAATAATTTTTTGAAATTCATGATAATGTGAATTTTGAAAAAAATTTAACAACGAATGTTTTGAAATGAATTAAAATTTTTTTGTTATGTTAGTATTAACTATTAGATTTTTTGGTCGATCTTCTCTTGAAACCTACGATTTCTGAAGATCTAAGTTTCTGGTATGCCTCTGCGATTTTTTATGTTTACTTAATCCGCCGCTTGATGAAAATTCTGCTCGACACAGGTTGCAACGCCAAGGACGTTCGTTGAGGTGTACACCACGCAAATGATTGTTTAACGTGTCCCGTCGCTTAAAAATTCTTTTGCAGAATTCACACTTTGGAGGCTTATTTGTTGATTCCATCTAACAAAGCAAAAAATCACAATTAAAATTATATATTTAATGTAGAGTCGCTTAAAGAGACAGAGAAAGCAATAAATATAATTAAACTTATGATAAAAGAACTTACAGCAAGATCAGCTACAAGCAAATCAGAATTGATGTTAAAGTCTCTAAAACTATACGCTATAATAAAATACCTAAAACTATAGAATTGAATTTTAAGAAAATTTTTGTTTCGTAGAATTTTGTGTTTGATTTTTCCCAGCGATTGTTATTCTCTGTCCACGTTGCGGTATGAAAAGAAATTAAACAACGGTAAATGGTTGGATTTCAGAATTTATTTAAATGAATAAGTAGGAATGAATTGATTCATTTATATTTTTTTGTTAAATTTTATGATTTTCAATTTTGAAGCAATGGATCCAATTCTTCTTGACCATTAGTTCTGTTAATTATAAATCTTCTGATCAAACGACCACTCGTGAACAGGATTGTGAAAACAAAGTACAATCCTGAAATAAAAAAAAATTAATAGAATTGATGCAAGGTCGTTATGACAAAAAGAATCTGGTTCGCTTAGAAGGTCCTCCAGTAACTCGACTTTTTTCAAAAGTTGGAAAAAAAATTCAAAATTATTTTCTAATGCAAGTTGCTAGGAACGATTAACATTAAACCAAACGAGATTGGATCTAAAATTGGATCTAAAGTTGTTTTTTTCCAACTTTTGAAAAAAGAGTTACTGGAGGACCTTCTAAGCGAACCAGATTCTTTTTGTCATAACGACCTTGGAATTGATGTATAAATTAGATTAAATTAAATTAAATTCCTTACCAAGAAATCCTATTGTAAACCAGATCCAACTGGATGTAGCGCATTCTGTGTGTGGCCCGGGAGTAGGCGAGTGTGGGCATTGATCACTTTCCCCTGCGTAAACAATTTTCGGATCTCCTGGAACTGGAGTACCAGCAATTACACACTCTGTGGTTCCGTTTTGAAACATTATGTAGTTGCATGCACGAGAAGTACATGGAACGCAAGCACTATTAAAGTTGCTACAATCTATACATCCAGAACATGTTTTAATTATAATTTTAAGAATGGAATGAAATGATGTAATTAATTTTCAAAAATCAACTTACCATTGGAATTCATCTTTCTTTTAATTTTACAAAAGATTAAGTTTGTTCTTGGTTAAAGTCAAATGATGAATAACTGGTTTTATCAGCTTTGTATTTTTTTCGTAAGTTATAAAATTACTCAAAGTGATGACTGCATCACTGTGGTATCTTTGAATGAGGAAATGATGCAACATAAGCGTTTTTGTCTTGTGGATGCAATAATATAATTCAAGATTAATTTTTACGACAATGAAATTTAATATAAAGTTAAAATCAATATTAATATGAAATGCGAATTAAGCAATATGCTAAAATTAGACGAATTAAAATATTAAAGATCATTGATCATTCGAACTTCATGATAAAATATACTTAACTTCAAAATGAAGTTTTTCTATTTTTTTGTTTTCTTTTTCGGATTTTGTTCAACAAACGATAAATACAAGGACTGTATAGAATGCGCTGGAAATTGGTCAAGCTACGTCCTTTCAAGGGGTTACTACATGTGTGTGTATAGGGTACGAGATTCTATGCTTGTTGAGCAAATTTTCACCCCGAATGATTGCAGGCTCTTGTTAAAATCTTCAATAACAACCACAACAACTGGTAAAGTAACTAACTATTTTTATAAAATCATTGAAATAAAATTGAAAATCAATTTTGTATATGTAGAAAGACTTCCCATTTTTGGAAAAAAACCGGAAGCTGAAATATTAAAAACAAGTAGCAGTGAAGTGATCTGGATTTTTTCTATAATCGGATTTTTTGGTAAGTGAACATGATTTATATTAACCAAAATTAATTTTTATATTTTTTTGTCAGCATTTACTTCTGTTCTAATTGGATGCATATTCTGGTATAAACGAAAGGATTTTGGATCAGTGGAACTTGGAAATCTCCAAAAATCTTCTATCATTGAGGTTGAACCCATTGCTAAGGAGAGACGAGAAAGAAGGTCATCTGGTGTTGTTGATGATCACGTCTACGAAATACCAATGACATCAAGGAGAGTTAAGATTTCAGAACAGGTTTCTATTCATCCAATACCCAGACGCGATAAAGAACTAGAAAGACATTCCTCACAAAAAAATGTGAAAAGATCTAAGACACTTCCGTCAAATCACAAATCAAGATCTGCATTATCACCCAAGCCACTTGATCAGTCAATAACTCAACATCCTTCGTCTCCACCACCTCCACCACCGCTCCCATCTTTTTCGTTAAATGCACCATCGCCTCATCCACTTCCATCTCTTACTTTCTCCGCACCTCCACTACCTCCCTCTTCAAAGCCTCAACTAAAGATTGAACCTATGATTTCAGTAATTACTCCTTCTGTAATCAATCAAACAATTTCTGGACTCAGGCAGACTCCAAACATGGAAAAGAAAACTTTCAACATAAATGAAGAATCAGAAATTCAAAAAACTATTTCTGGATTGAAGAAAATTAAAAACGGAGAAGAAGAAAAAACTGAATAATATTTAGTTTCGTTTATTTGTTTTTAATAAGCTTTTATTTTTAAATCCTTTTCCCTTTTAAAATTTAAACTAAAATTATCATTGGTTAAACCTTTCATTTCAAGTTCTGAATTAAATTTAAATGTAACCATCACCATTAATTTGAATAATAAAATTAACAATCATTTAGAAGCTGCATATCATAATCACAGTCAAAATCATAGTCTTCCATCGTATCCGATAAGCTCATTGTTACGAATACACGTGAAACCGTTGTAGAAGTAACTTCTTCAGAAGCAGCATTGTTTGGAAGAATGGGATCACCTATCAAATATTCAGGTGTCGGTGGTAAATTTGTTGGTGGAACTGGATTGGGGAAAAAGTCGTGTTGACCCAAGCCAACAGGACCGTCGTAAGCAGATAGTGCAACTTCCTCAGCTTCTCCTACTTCATTACCGTATAAGTTTATTTCTACTGGACTGTCGACGAAATCTTCAAATACCATGTCGTCATCTGTCACGTCGTCCAGTTCGACTGTTCCAGTTGACTCTTCATCATCAAGTCTGACTGTGGAAGGAGAATTAGGATACATTGATTCATTGTCATATTCAATAGAGAATGGAGAGGAACTCCTTTCAACTAAACAACTTCTTTGTAACACATTCTCCATCATAATCTCTTCCCTGGCCTGAATGTATCCTTCTTTCACTGAAATTAAAAAAAAATAAAATTTCCATCAAAATTTTGTAATCATAGAATTGTTGTAAAATAGAAACAATGTTAAAAATTAAAACTCACCAAATGTATCCATGATGTGTTCCATTACGTTGTCCTTGTAGATAAGACTACTCAATTTGTATGTTAAATTTCTAAAATCCGAGAAACTTCTCGGATTTTCTGGTTCTATCCCATAGAATTCTTTGTGTGTAACAATTTTGATACAGTTATCCAGTGGAAGTACAGAAATAGATTTTTTGGTGATTTGATCATGACAGATGATGATCCTGGAGCTATTCATTTTATCTTGGACGATAAATGATGAATTTTTTATACATTCGAAGAATCTAAATGTGTGAGATTCATTTAGATCACAAACGTTTACGTTGAAATTGTATGATCTTTGGGTGCTAATGTTGGAAAATCTGATCGAACGGATATGATCTCCGTTGTCTGATACGATAGCTTGAATGTAATTCATTATTATAAATTCTCAACGTTGATTTTTAATTTGATTACTTTAGAGACTATTAGTCTGGGAGAAGAATGATAAATGAGAATCTCTTTACGAGGCTTATTTATAACAATATTTAGTGTTTCCCGTTAGAATACAAAAACCGTTATTTAGACGCTGGAGAATCTGTAAAACAGATTTTGTTGACAGTTTATTTAAAGCGGGAACATTTACATTTGCATATTTTGACCGTTTGAAGTTAACACTGGTTTCATTAATTTTTATTAAAACAAGTTGTTAAACAGAGAGTAGAAATTTATTAATTTTCTCTTCATGTAATTGATTCAAGTATTCAATGATAATTATCTTCAAAAGCTTAAAATTACATATTAATCCATTTTTCATCAAATCAATTTTGAATTGTTTTTTCGAAGCATTTACAATAAATCGCTTCAAGGCTGAGCATTCAGATTTCACTTTTTCAGTGTAACCAATGTCGTTGATAATCAGATGAACCAAAAAACTGAGCTCATCATAATTGCAATTTGTTACTATCTTGTATTTGTCCTTGATCCTTCCTTTGGAAATAATGGACTCCAAAAATTTTTGTTGTTTTTGATCCATTCTGTTCAAGTTCAGAACGTAAACTGAATTCATTTTATTTTTTTAAATGTCTTTAATTTGTCGCTGAAATATTTCTCGTATGCTGTAATGCCCATACGGTAGACCATGATATTTATTTAGAAAAAATCTGTCTACGGCAATAGCTTCGAGGCCTTTTCTTTTAGTTTTCATTTTTATTATTCCATTTTCATGCATTTTGAAGTACTCTACAGTAGCAGTATCGCTTGTTCCTTCTAATTCCAAAGCTAATACAAATTTTCCGTGTGTAAGTAGAGCTTGATTTTGTAATTTAGGTATCCCTGAAGCTTTCACTTTTGTACTCATGTCACTGTACAGGCATGAGTAGCAACTTCCTCTTAAACCCACAAAGTCAATAATATAATCATCAATTTTAAATTTTCCCAGCTTTCGTTTATTATTTAGACTATAAAGCTCGTGAGTCGTTGGTAAATTCGAACCGTCTATTTTGTCTGAAATTGATTTTAATTTCTTTATATAATTTTCGTCGCTGTCAACGATTGATAGAATTAAACTGTCCGTGTGACTGTATATAAAATGGGTGAGACAGAATTTATATAAAGGCAGAATTGTACAATGTAGCAGTTGATGTAATTCGAGCTTAGCCAATTCGAAGACCACAAGGGCAATGACCCTCATGTTTATATTTTCACCTTTTGTTCTTTTTGAGGAAACCAATGTTAATTTGTCTGATATAATTTGTACATCCCTAAAATTATGTTGGGAGAATTTTCTCTTGAATTCAGTAGCCGTTGTACAAAATCTATCGAAGCAGTAGTCGAATGGATCAGAACAAAGGCGGCCCGTCAAAAAGTTATTGTTGTTTTTGAAAAAGTTATCCAGTAGTTCACTTTCAGCTTCTGCTCTTTTTTCTACATTGAATTCAGAATAAGTTTTAAATATTTCTGATTCACGGAATTTAAATCCGTCAATTATTTTAAAGACGATGCCTAAGCTTTGATAAAACTGTATATTTTGATAGTAATTTACAGCCACCATATCATATAACGTGTTTAAAGTTTTCTCTATTTTTATTTCTTCAAAATTTCCGTTGGATGACGGATATTTCAAGTTAAGTTTGTATTTATTAGAAATGGGAGGGAACGATTGAAACGAAAAAAGATCATGAACTGATTTAGGATAATGAACTTTGCATTTCAAAATATACCCAATCCCACCATTTGGATTAATTCTTGAGATATCCAGATTTTGTATTTCTTCTTGGCTAAGTAATGTGAAACAATCTACTGGAAGTTTTTTAGTTAAACTGTTAGCGTATTGTGAATTAAGGTCCAAGCTTAAGATATGCTGGGTTGGCAATTTTTTATTATATTCACCGTAACGAGTAGTATTAGCCATTGCCCGTCTTTGGGCTAACTGGACTGCACCCCCATGGATTCCTTCATTTACCATTTGTTCAATTTTCTTGTCTTGTATTATTTCTACTTTGGCTTTGCTAAAGAAAAAAGCTGCTTCCAGAGTGAAGCGACTTGAGCTAAAAACGTGACAAACATCCAAATTATAATACTTCATACAAAGTGAACGATGGTTTTCAAACGCATCAAGGAGTAGGATTGAATTTTTCATATTTTCAAAAGTATAATAGTCTGATTTGGATTGATTTAAATTTTTAAAGACATAAAATTTTTCTAAAGATTCGTATTCTTCAATAATTTCTGGTTGAATGTCGTCTACCGTGACTGATCTCTGTAGATAGTTGGAAAGATTTGGAAATGGTTTTCCTGAATCATACATTTCCATCGCTAGTGTACTAAGTGTTGAACCTTCCCTAAAATTACCAGCATTTAGAATTCTTAGTTTTCATCCTACTGAAAGGCCTATGATTTCTCCATTTTTTCGCATAACTGGATAATTATTATATATTTTAGTATCAGCTAGTCCATTAGCTAATAAATTAATATCAAATGATGTATGACCAAAAGTAATGGCAGGTATAAAAAACGGCGTTTGAATGTTAAGGTTGCAATTTGCACATATTATCATTTTTGGTGAGTTAACTGAAGGGCTTATACATGTACTGCCGAAGGCGTGATGATGATGAATCACCTTGGGATTATCTGTATTAAATTGTTTCATACAGCAATCGCAAGCGTCTGCCTTTTCAAAAGTTTCAATTTCATCTTGTGTCGGAGATATGAAGTTATTGGTAGATTTTATTTCTTCCAAATATTTAAATGACAACTTGTACGCTGTGTTTATAAAATGTGAAACTGAATCCTTGCCAAAATAACTTAGATTTTCAACAATCCCTTTGTGATTTAAGACCAAAAGATTGTATCCCGTGAATTGAATTTTAAAATCCATTTCAGTCTTTACTTTAATCTTGTGGAATAGGAAATAGAAAACACACGAGTGCCTTAATGTCATCCCAAAATTTTTGAACTTGTGATAACTATTTTTTAATGGTAGTTTCTCAGATTTATTCGCCAAAGCGCATATATGCCTGTCTAAAGTTTCTTCATTGTTAAAAGGTTTAGCACAGAATAAACAGACTGATTGATTATGATAATTCTTTTTCCACAAAAAAGTTTTTAATGATGTGATTAACACGTAGTGATACATTTGATTTGTGTCGTCTTCAATAAATAAAAGAGGAATTATATTTTTAGCTGAAGTATTTTTGGTTCTCCGAATTTGTATTATTTCATTTTTGAATTTGTAAACAGTTACTCCAATATCTTTATTGCAATTTTCAAATACGTCAATTTCCAATAAGCTCACTCCTTTACCATTTACATTAATTCCTGAAAAGTTAACATTGTTCCAATATTCTTCGTAACTTTCTAATTCGCTCATCAAGCGCTTGCGAATTCCTGTAAGCTTTGGGTTCCCATTCTTCACAACATCGTGACGATAGAAATAACTTAATATGCATACATGGAAGCAATAAGATGAATTACGGGTTTTAGGATTCAATAATCCCTTTCTTCCCTTTAAATTTTCAGGTAATTTAAGATACCCCCTACCGCGAGGTATTGCGTACTGTCCTGCAATTACATCAAATTTGTCGATGGATTTGATTTGAAAACCGCTCTTTGTTAAACAAACATATTTTAAGTTCAGGTCAATATAATTTATTAATTCATGAATAGTTTGGTTGATTAAATCTGAATGGCCGACTGCTTCAAACGGACTGCTCGATGGAAATGCTGGAGTCAGTTTTCCTGTTTTTACTTCCAACAACGTAAATGTCATAATGAATTTAATTTTCACGCCATCAAAGTGGTCAACGAGTTCTTTCACAAGTTTATGTAAAGGTTCATAAATAAATTGAGCAAACTTGTCAATTTTGTCAAAAGTTTTTTTTGATTCGATCAGATCATATGTATAGGAAACCAAGACTCCAGAATGGACGCGTTTGTTTTGTTTAAAAAATGACAAGTCAATGGATGTCGGTCCCTTATCTGGAGCTTGAGCCGCACCTCCGATTTGTGAATCACAGGGGTTATGCACTTTTGACATTAAATTTTGGCAATAATTGCATAGATGGCTAAAGAAAGAAATTATTTTATTATGGATAAATTAAATATGAAAGTGAAACTTACATAGCTTCTTTATGTCTCTCGAATGCATAATGAGTAGCTGTTGTGAAAGGACAGTATTGGCAAGAAAACTAAAAACACCTGCAGTTAAAACCAGTTTTATAATATATTTATAAATAACTCACCAAACGACTGATTTTTGGAGAATTAATTTTACTCTTTTGAGGATACATTGTATTGTTACTCGGTCGGGTTCCAAAATTAAAATAAAACTTTAAACATTTTTTAACAATACTTTAAGTTTTTCGAAATGAATCTGTGAATGTATAATATTATGAACAACAGAAAACCAAAAAAGAAAGCTGAGACTACAATTAAACTAAATGTTACAATTGGAGAAACGCTTGCGTCATGGTGATTAAGTATATACGTGTATCTTTTGTCTAATTTTTCGTCCTTTGTTTCTTCATTCAAATCAACAATCAAATGTTCAGAGCTTTCACTTTTAACCATTGTGTGTATGACAAAAGTTAAACTCGAAATGATTTCAATTTTAAGCTAACAAGCCTTTATAAATTAAAAAATTAACACACAAATAAATATTTTTAAAATTTTTATTTCCATTTTTTGCCCAATTTTTATAATTTTTATTATTATACCTAAAATAACAACTAATTTTTAAAAATTAAAACCACAAGAAAACGGCTTAGCGTCCATTATCTGTTGACGAGTAATTCTTCGAGTCCAAACAAACTCCTGACAAGCTCTCGCAAGAGTGAAGGCGCACTCGTAAGACTGAATTTCCTTGCTTTCACATTCTGGGCACGCCCTTTCTCTTGAAGCTTGTCTTGAAACAATTACTTCAGGAAATCCATCAACTACAGTTTTCAAGTCTCCAACTTCTATTACTGTACCCAATTTCATCATTGCTGTAATGTAATCTAGTTCTGATAAGTGAAAGTTGTGCTTAACTAAAATAACTCTGTCTGCTTTGGCTATTATGTTTTCAATATACTCGTAATTATTACATCTTATTAATGAAAAACGAGACGCTAGAACTACTTCAGAATATTCTTTCTTCTTCAAAAGACCAAGGACAAGAATTTTTCTCATTCCCATTTCGTACATGATGCTTTCGTTGAGAGATTTTGTTCTTGTGAATGGAAGCACGGATTGGGCATGCAATATTCTGCTATAGTTGTCCAAAAATTTTTTAAGAGTATACGCTGCAATCCCGGCGCAGTTTTCTGATTTTCCATTATTGAATAAGCAATTGTCACATGGCAAACTTTGATTCGCGGATTGCTTAATTGCAGAGTAAACAAATTCTGCATCAAACTGAATCATTTTTTCCAAATTTTCAGTTCTTTCTTGAATGTATAAATCAGAATACATTGGATTTGTTTTTATTGATTCTTTGTAAAGATCATTTGTTATCAATACAGTTGGCTTGGATGCATTTAGAACTCCAATTAATGAGTGCCAATCTGAGAAATTAAAATTCGAATACCAGTTGATGAGATGATATTCGTTGAATGTAATTCCATTCAATTTATGCCGAAATATTGATAAAACTGAAAAGTATTTCATATCTGTATTATTCATCTTGATATTTTGAAAGTATTGGCTTTGAAAAAAAATTCTACTTGCAGATAAAGTAAGTGGAGAGTAAAAGTTGAAGCTGGATGATTAAGTTTGAATGATACTGATTTTCTTTCTTACGCTCCTTTTTATAATAAAAGCTGTTCAACGGGTTTACATGATTGCATACTTCCACTTCTTTTGCAAATTTTTATGTTAGCTTTTAGATTCTTGTAGAATTTTTTGACAATAGATTCGTTGTATGTTAAATTTTTGGTTTTAAATTCTGTCATAATTTTACAAAATGGTCTACCGTCCATTAATTTCCATGTAACAAAGAGGCAGTACTGCCCACACGTATTTGTTGTAAGTTTTTGGAATCTTGAATTATTTTCGTGTACAAGTTTAGCTTTTGGTTTATCAATATTATAATAATCTAATTTTCGGCCAAGCGAGTCAAAAAAATCAAAAGTTTTTGGCTTTCTGTTTCTAACGTAAAACAGTAACCAGTGTGATCCATTTAAATCATGTCTTTCTTCGTTTATAACAATAAATGTATATTTTTTTTTGAATTTAGCTTTATAAAGTTCATCAGCACCTACTACAAGTACTTCAAACTTGTTATGATTAACTTCATTTAGGTAATTTAGTGAGTTTTCAATTTCTTCCGAGTTCATCTCTTAGTAAACAGTGACTGCACCCATTTTTTTTATACGCAGCTCTTTTTGGTAACATCCGATTACCAGGACCACGATCGGTTCTGGTAATGCTACTCCAAATGTTATATCAATCAAAACAGTCCCATGGACTGTTACTGAATAATTTGCTGGAGTTATTGAATTTGGGGCAAGAGAAAATCCAAAAAAATTCTTGGAATTTGTATAATCTGTTCTAGATATAAAATTATCTTGAAATTGATTATTAGGTAAAGCTGGAATGATGCTCATATAAGCTTCTAAATAATCGTTGGTTAGAAAATCCGCTTTTATTGATATAGGCATGAACGCTGA
The DNA here is from genome assembly GCA_034699725.1 of Friesea truncata. Lineage (NCBI taxonomy): Eukaryota > Metazoa > Arthropoda > Collembola > Poduromorpha > Neanuridae > Friesea > Friesea truncata. Next base: position 16,910 of record JAQGCN010000311.1, read on the forward strand.
TCGATCAGATCTTACTGTTACATTTGTTAAATTGAAATTTTGAAAATTCAGAGGTGTCTTCTTGTAGTCACCCAAATATGTTTCATTTTCCAGCATAGCCAGAATTACGTATTGCGGAATTTTCTTGAAGTTAAATTCTGCAGTAAATGATTTAGCTTCTTTTGGTATGAAGGAAAGACGGGTCTCATATTCATTAAGTAAGTATGTTGCATCATCGCCTTTATTAAGCAATCTGTGATTATTTGTCAATACTCCTTTCGAAACCATGTGATGTTTAACATAAAATTTAGCACTAGTTATCTTCAATTTATATTTTTCATCATTATCTGTATCAATGCACATTTTGTCGCTTCCTCTACTTAATTGAATTTCAATCATTGTATTATCTGGAATGTATTTATCGAGTTCGAACAGTGGCGAGAATAATTTTCCAAACATTGAAACTACAGCGCTTGCTTTGAATAATGCTTTTCGAGTAGTGAATCCGGAATTAGCTGTGGTATGTAGATTGGGGGCGGAGTCTTCGTAATACAATTGACTGGTCATAATGGACGTCTTTTCCCCTCCTGGTTTTGTAAGAGTGGGAATAATACACGCCATATGCGGATAGTTTCCATGTGTTGTTGATACAATTTTACCATCCAAAAGTACAGTTAAATCTTTCCATAATGTATGAAATAAGAAATGGCTGCCTGCGACGTTCGCATTGGCAGCGATATCTGAACCATCTTCTTTCAAAATTTTCACTTTTACCATTAAAAATGAATCGCTTAAATCAGTGTAACAATTTGATTGCGGAATTCTGAATATAATTTGTGAATTTTGATGTGTAGTTAAATTAATAGCATCATAAGTTGAATAAAAGGAAGATGTTACGCTATAATCTATTGGCTGCTTCGAAAACAGATCAACGTTTGATCTGTATGCAGCTTTGGAACGACCGTAATTGAATTTAATTTGATTGTCCATTTAGTTTCTGGTTTTGCGGTGCTTCTTGGCATGCTTTCTTCGAAGGAGTGATTTCTTTTTTAAATTTTTCTTCTTATTTATACGTTTTTTTCCTTTAAATTTTCCTTTCCCAACCATCTTCCTCCCTTTACCAGAACGTTTTTTTCTATGTCGTTTTGTTGTTTTATTTTTACGATACTTTGAGGGCTTTTTTTTAGCTTTTCCACCTTTCATCTTTCTTCCTTTCCGTTTCTTGGTGTTTTTGAAAATTGGAATTAAAAAGCTAGAAGGTACTGCGTTAATTCCGGATCCGACCTGCCTTGCGATAGGCTTAGTTTCATTTTCAGAATTTTCACTCATTTCTTCACTTTCACTACTATTCTCTAAGCTAGTTGAATCATCTTCTGAGTTTGAAATTTCGGAATCAACTTCAGTTTCTGTTGAATATTCTGTTTCTGTATTATCTGAATCTGTAGAAATATCTTCAGTTTCAGTTTCAGATTCTTTTAATTTTGTAGGTTCAGAAGATTTAACTTTTACAATTTGACATTTGTCACGGCTACATTCAATCGATTTCATGTTTTTAGTTTGAAGTCCCAAGATGAAATGATAATTTTTCAAAATTTTCTGTCCATTTTATACTTTTTTATTTTCATCCAGCTAACAATAGCATTTCTGCTGTATGATTTTCTAATTCGACCCACCCTCATGCTGTCTTGAACAAACTTTTATTAATTATTGCAAATCTTTGTTTTCTGTATCCACAACAGAGCTTTCATCGATGACAACATTTCTTTGAATGTTGGGTGAAAACATTATATACGCAGCTAATTGCAAAATGAATGATATATCAGATAATTTCTTATATGTTCCAGATCTATACGGAAATTTCTCGTACTTGATGTATGCACGTTTTATTCTGTTCTCTTTCATTGAAAAAACAATCTGTTTTATTTCATCGTTTCCAACACACATATTCATATGGCTAATCATTTCTCCGCCTTGATCCATGTACAAAGAGTACAAGTAAATAAAAAACTCAAAAGTCGAGTATTCTGAGTCTTTTAATTCAACCCAGTGTGGTTCAATAGGGAATTCATACTTTAATTCATGCTTAAACTCTTCGCTTGATACAGCAAGGCCCAACTTATTATTTTCCAAGTACACTTTATAGCTCCTCTTATTATGCCACCAATACATTGTTACCGATTGCTTTTGACTTTTTGACTAAATTGATTTGACGAAAAGTTCGCAAATATAAACTTAACATATTCAATACGATCATATTCATTCTTTAAATTTTCATATTTTGCTAAATTCCAATTTCTTCGGTTTACAAGGATTCATCGAAAGGACAGAGTTCGATGTCCGATTGGTCACTGTGACAAAATATTAAATGTGCTATTCGATGCAAAATAAGCCAAATTTCATCAGGATCTGTTATGATCTCTTCTTTACTTTCTTTTTCTATTTTTCGAATTGCCCGAAGGATTTTTCCTTCTTTGATTATAAATATAACCTCCAAATGGATTGGGTGGTTGAAAATTATATCTTTGATTGGTCTTTCATCGTGTCGACACCAAATTGAGTATATCCACATGAACAAATCAAAGTTGTGCGATACAATGTCCCATTCAAAACGTGCAAAATCGTTTTCAGTTTCAAGCTCTTCTTTTGATATATTAACTTCTAAGCCTCCAGTCTCGTCACAATAAAAACTAAAGCTTTTATATTCAGGAGACATCCTTAACGCATGTAGTCTAAAACTCGATTAAGCAAAATTTCAAATTTTTTGGCTTTTAAATCTGGCAATCTTCTTATAAATATCTTTAGTATAATAAAATCATATCTTCTCTCTGATTCTTAAAAGGACGGAACTTATTGATTTATCTTGCATTTCTATTAGATTTCCATGTTCATCTTCAAAGCTTATACTTATATATTTAAGTTCATCAAAATCTGAAACTGGAAAGTAAACTATAGGGTTAAATCTAATATCGATTTCGCAAGGTCTTCTTCCCAATTTGAAAATTTCCAAAAATTTCATCTGTTTCCCAAAGGCGTATTGAGATTTGACGATATTAGTTTTTACAATTGCTAATTTAGGCCCATTCCACAGATTTATATCTTCGTAACTTGGTAATTTCTTTGGTCCTTGGTAAAACTCATCTTGTATTCCAAAAGTATCGGAAATCAATTTTGAAAACTGAATTTCATTATTGACATCTTTCGTTTTTATTATAAAAAAGAAACCGTCATAGGTAACTGTGTACCCGAGAGCTGAAATCTTTTTATTTATTTCCGAAATCAAATGGAAAACATCCAGCTCTTTAGGTTCGTCAACAAACAGCTGATGGTGCTTCTGATTAAGAAGTTTAACATGAAAAACTTCATTTGGGTCAATCTGGTCATATAACTTTTGACTGTAAGGAGAAAGTGCCGGGAATTCTCCTTTTACAAATTCCATATTAGGAGGAAAGCCATAGGCCTCGGCGTAAGGAGATGAAAGTGAAACTCTTGTATCATCTTCATATTGGTTGTGTAATATAAAAATAGGGTTTTCTCCTTCTTTTCTGAATGTTGTTATTTTAATGTGTTTCTTTTTTTCTATAAGCAATTGATTCAGCGCGGTATTAAAATTTTCAATTCTTTGTTTTGGTTTATACGCCTTTTCAACATCATCAACAATATATTCCTCTTCAATTTCGATCATGTTGTCGCCTTTTTCATAGCCAAAAAAATTGGGATTTTTCGGGCTGTCAGCAGAAAACGTGACACGAACCAACCCACATTCATACATCGATCCATGTTTCAGTGGAAATGACAAATAATTTTTAAAACTGCTTTCATTGTTGTGAGGAAACATATCTTTACTTTCGCTGCTACTAACGTAAATACACAAACTTTCCATTTGGATTATTTTTTTAGCTTTTGAGGTGTAACTTCACCAACTGCCCTCGTGCGAGTGAGTTCATTTTCTGCTACGCTGCCAATTATATCTTCCTGTTTTTCGTCTTTTAGAAAATAAAAATTTACAGGCCAACTTCTTATTCGTTGTCTTATAATAAAATTATCCGTAGTATAAGTCTGTGTTGAACCCTTCTCAAACAATGTTTTAAATTTATCCAATTTCACCGTATCACCAACTCTAAACTTGAATCTTTTTGGTTTCATCCGAGCAATCTTACTATACGTATTATTCCAAACTGTATCAATATTTTTAATTTTAATTGCCTCACGTGGAGGAAGTTTGGTAACAGTGTTAACCCTTGCGTTATAATGACTCACGATAGAAGGAAGCAAAGTTAAAACATCATTCGTTTGATAAAATTCTTGATAACGTGCAAGAAATTTTCTTAAAATTTTAATGGCATTTTCAGCGTGTACAGCCTTGAGCGTACTGTGTACATTATACATTATAATATCTTTCTCTGTTAAGAATTTTTGAAAAAGCTTGGAACCAAACCCTCCTTCTTTATCACTAACAATGTATCTAGGTTTTGTTTTTGCCTGTCTTAAAATCGATCTCAAACCTGTTAAACAGCTCTGCTGTGTTTTACTTTTTAGATTAGCCACCCAAATAAACTTTGAAAAAACATCAACAGCAACAAATATAAATTTTACGTTTTTATTATCGGCAGATAACTTAGCCAAATCCATCAAATCACAAGACCAAAGCCAATTAGGCCAATTAACTACATATTTACGTCTTAAATATTTTTTTTGAACGCGGTGGTGAAGGGTGTACGCAGGAATCTTTTCAAGCTCTCGTTTGATTTTTGAAGGTTTAATTTTGGGATTAGCTTTTACGAATGCTGGAAGACCGGTGAAGCTAGACAAAAGATGTCTATTAGTATATTTTTTAATGAGATCTGACATGATCAAAGTCTATTTTTAAACTAACCTGCAGGCTGCTGCTTTTCCTGTGTTATAATAACATCAAAAACTTTTTGATCTTCTCGAGAGACGAAAAACAGCTTCTTGCCTTTGAATATATCCAATATTTTCTTAATTTTCGGAACCGAAAGACGCTCTGCGTCGTAAACAATGATAGTATCAATTTCATCGTTATATTTTTGCAAAGAGTCCAAGCGTAAAGTATTTTCAAAAATTTCTTTAGCATCTTCAAATGTTGAGTAAATTAATTTGTAAATATATGGATACTGTGGATAATATTTGATTACATTTGCATTAATAGATGGCTCATATAAAGAATTTTCTTTTCGATTTATTATAAAAGTCTGAAACAGAACATGTTGCCATAAATTTCCATGTCCATGTAATATTTTCAGAGCATTCACTGCTGTTTGATTATGTGTGACATACATCACTTTGCTTGAACCAACAAGAAATGGAATCAACGCACACATATACAAACGCTCGTAAGTACGCAAATGTCCAACAACAATTGGTAATCCATTCGAATGTTCATAAGCATCTATTAAATCCACGTAAGCTTTAAGTTCTGGAGTTTTTATATTTAAAGTACGAGGAAAGTCACATCTATGAAAATATTCCTTGTATATTCTACTTCTAACTTCATTACCGTATCTTTGAAACGCAGAAGGAAAATGAACTTGAGTTTCAGTGTAACTAATCTCCATGTTCACTGTTCAGCTCTTGATTGACGATTGAATCTGATTCTGGATCATTTTCAGAATATATAGCTTCGACTTCGTCAGTCAAAAAATTTTTAATTTTTATTTTGTTGGTTTTTACAACTTTTCTAGGAATTGTGTATCTTGCCGCAAATTTTAAATGTAGAAAAATTGCTTCAGGATCTTCAAATACAGTTCCAGCTTGATTCTTATACTTGACATACAATCGAGTTATCTGTTCATATTGATTTATTGTAACAACCATATTTTCAAATTTTGGAACCCCATCGAAAGCTGGAATATAATCAATTTGCTCTCCGTTATTTCTAACCCAGCAGTAATACAAATGTAGAAAAAATTCTGTAGAATATTCACTATCTACTTTTTCCCAATTATGGTTTAAACTTAAATCCTCGTCCAAGAATTTTTCGTCTGATACAGCTAAACCCAATTTCCTACGAAAAAAGTAAATTCTAAAACTTTTCTTTGATTTCCACCAAGCTGACATGTTACTTGTTTGGAAGTTAATTTTGAATTGATGAATTTTCTTGTATCATTTTCTCCTTTTTATACTTTTTCATTCGTCGTCGGGGTGGTAATAAAAAACGTAATGTCCCAACAGTTCAAGTAGAGTCAAAATTTCATTAGATTCATATACAACATATTCATCAAAATATTTTGAATATACTCTTTCAATTAATCCGTCGTTTATGTAAAATACGATGCTTTCGAATTTTTCATGACATTCGTCGATAAAATCAATAGGATTTCCATTATTCATAATGTGACAAGCATAAATGAAGAAAAATAACTGACAAGGATCGTTTACTCTTCTCCATTCGAAATTTTCTGAATTTTCTTCACCTGTATATTCGTGATTAATATATTCAACTTGGAGTTCTGTCGAGTAATTAGTGTATCTGAATCTATAGCTTTGTTTTCCTTTTAATCTGTACATGTTCTTTGAATTCTCGAATCAAACTGAATTTATTTTTTTTAAATTTTGAGTCTATTTATACTGAATCTACTTCATCTTCTCCGCAGCCGTGAATTTCATGGCTAAATAATCTATGGGCTACTGCACAGAGTGCCCACCAAATCGCTCCTGGGGATTCTTCTTCTTGTCCTGCGTGATGATATTGTAATTTTGTCATAACTTTTGTAATTTTGTTATTTTCAACGGAAAATACAATATCCATATATTCTTCATGAAAAAGTTGAGTATTCTCTATTGGTTTCCCATTTTGTTTAATCCATAAGGCATACAGATAAAAAAACAAATCAATAACATCAGGTACTACTTCCCAATTTCTTTTTTCACAGTTGTAAGCATTATGATTATATTCTTTCGAAGAAACAAGAATATCTAATCCATTTCTATCGTAATGAAAGCTAAATGCTTTCTTGTTCATGTATTTTGAAATTTCCATTTCTGCTCCAATCATTCTTTTCAAATTAGTTCTTTTCAACTTGAAAGTTAAAAGTTGACTGATGAAATTTTTGGAATCTTTGTCACTTTTATTATCTTTTTCAATGCGTTCTTTATTATCTTTTTCTGTTTTAATGTCTCGTGGTTTATTTTCAAAACTGTTCAACTTGGAAGCTAAAAGTCGACTGGTTAAATTTTGAGAATCTTTGTCCTTTTTATACCCTTTTTCAATGTGTTTTTTATTATCTTTTTCTATTTTAACGTCACGTGGTTTATCTTCAAATCTGCTGGACAATAGCAAACCATTGTGGTCGTATTTTCGAAGTAAAAATGCTAATATATTCAGTTGTTCGTGAAAAGCAAAATAATCGAAAGAACACTTTGATCCTTTTCCATCATCATGGTCAATCCAAATTGACATATCTCCATGAGAATTGAATTTTATAATCCATATAAGAGGTTCCCAAATAAGAGGTGTCAAATTTTTATGATAACAATAATCTGACTGACTTATGGTACAACCTCCTTTTGACACCCATCTTCCATAAATGATTATAAAAATATCTGTTGGACGAACAAACATTGGTTGATGCCAATCTTTATCATTCGTTGAAACGAAAAGTTGAATTCTATTAGATTTCATTACAATTTTAAAACTCGCTTCTAACAATCGTCCAATTGTTGTTATGTTACTTTCGATATTCATCTTGAGATTTAAAAATGAAATGAAGCAAAAAACCTTGAGTATGTTGAGTTTTTATTCACTTTCTGTTGAGCTTGAGCTGTAGCTGTCTAAATTCGCATCTAAACTGTTTATATAATAAATTATGTTCCTCAATAGCCAAGAAATATCTTCAGAATCTTGATAAAATTTTGGTTTTCCTCGATTGAATAAATTGAATCTTGCGTAAGCTCGTACAATCTTATCTTCCTCGACTGTGAAAACTATAATTTTAAAAGCTTCATAATTTTTTTCAATTTCTTCAATCTGTTTTCCATTTGATTTAATTACAAGAGAATAAAGATAGCAAAACATATCGATGTCATCTTGAGAACATACTGTTTCCCAAATTATCTTTGAAGAAGAATTCTCATCCAAAAATACTTCGTTTGAAGTATAGATTTCTAAACAAGGGCTTCCTTTATAAGGACAATTTACTAATTTATAACTTTTTCTTCCGGTCCAGACTGGCATCTATCTTCTCTCAAGTTCAAAATGATACTGGCAAGAAAAGTTTGAAAAATTTCTTATTTATATTTTCATTTTCTTTCTTGGGGTTTCTTCTTTTTCAGATTCGTCATTTTCTTTTTCCATTTTTCGAAGTCTTTGTTCTTCTTTCATCCAATCGTAGCAATAATTACTTTTGAACACCAAATCTAAATCAAAATCTGGTATGAAGACCAAATCATTTAATTTTCTTGTTCTTGAAAGGCAAGTATATACAGTCGCTGGAGCGTCACGGCGAAAAATGACGTTTCCAGCATTTGAACAGTTAAAAGCAATGCATAACTTATCGATAGTAAGACCCTGCACCTTATGTACGGTGGATGCATAAAATACATCCAAAGGAAATTGTCTTTTTATCCAACTTTCACCCGTGACTTGGTCATATTCTGGTATGTCTTGTCTTAAAATTGGCACGCATGAACGCATTAAAAACCTTTTCCCGTAAAACTTTTTAAATTGAACAAAAACAATATTAGGTTGACCGTTTTTATCGATGTCTGCAATCTCTGTCACAAATCCACTCGCTCCTAATTTAATTTTATTACAATTAGTTTTTTGAAAAAGAGAAAGTTCAAACTAACCGTTGTATAAACCTGTTTTTACTGATAAATTCTTAATTAACATGACGGGTGATCCCACGGACAAAGATATATGGCTAGCTATATTTTTGGGCGCATTTTTGGAGTAATTTGCTGGTATTTTGAATATTTTTTTATTTGCTGTTTCTAATCTGTACCTATTTTAAGAAAAAAAATTTAAAGTTAATAATTATTTACAATTTCAATGAACTAACTGATTGTAAGCATCAACGCTTCGTCGATCAGGAAAGACAAAGGTGCCTTGTTCTGAAAAATCTTTGAGTTCTTTCTTACTGACATTTTTAAAACCAATTTTTTTCGTTTTTTTTTTGAAAACCAAAGAAGGAGGACTTGCAGTATTTTTAATCTAAGTTAATTTTAATTAACGAGTGTACGAAGCTGTATCGGGAGG
>JAQGCN010000312.1:0-26099 GCA_034699725.1 Friesea truncata
TTAAAATTTGTAAAATCAATGCCCCAACAATGTTACTATTTCCCAATTATTTCCCGATACACTTTGTCTATCTGGGCTTATCCAAATATTTTCTATTTTCATCGATATCTCCAAATCCAATTGGCTAGTGACGTCACTGTAAGTAAAATTGCTAAAATATAATGAGATAACTTGGAATTCCCACTTTGACTCGTCAATTCTTCATTTTTCACTACTTCATTAGGATGCTTCTCGGATTCTTCTGAAACAAAACGAAAATTTAGAAAAATTGTCAACTTTTCATTGCATTGAACGTAATTTTATAAAGTACATTGAATTATCTCTTTCTTTTGTTACTCAAAAGCAATTATTACCTTATTTTAAATTAGTTATAAAATTAACCTATAAATGCACATAATAAGGATTGCCGATGAAATAGGGATAGGGTTTTCGCATAGAAAAAAGAAAGGACAAAGAAGAGAAAAGTGAAAATGAGCAAATGTAATGTGATTGTCGAAACCATAAAAAGTAAAGCGATTTCCTTACTTATCAATCAACCTGGTGAAAAGTGTTGGAGAAAAAGCGTTTTCTTTTTAGCAAAGAACAAAAGTAAAACTCTGAGAAACGTGAAACTGAAGTTTGTGGTAACTTATTTCATCTTCAGATCTGATATAATACTTACATATTTCTTCATAATTCAGCCTTTCAAGACCATTACGTAATCGACAAAGACGTTGATACTTTAAGTTACTTGAAATGTTGCTCTGATCAGATTCTCTTTCAGTTTTCCCTTTTAAGTTTCTTTTATTGCCATACGGTTAAACATAATTTAAGCAAAGAGATTTGTAACCTTTTTCCAACCCTCAACTTAAATTATGATTATAAAGCCCATAATTATCTGTTTCGAGCTTGACAAAGCTCAAACCTTGTGGACGCGACATTTTAAAACTTTCGTCCTTTTGTCTTTCCTTTTGTAAAGGGATGGTGGTGGTTAGGTTTGGGTATTAGGAGTTAAGAGTTATTTTGAAGACCACCACCGTCTTATTCTTAAGGATTTAAAGTGCTCAAAGATTTTAAGGTCTGCATAGATGATGTCTCTGAAATGACTGCAATAAAACTTCTGCGGTTCCTTTTTCTTGACCCTTGAGAATCATTTTAGTTTTTGTTCTCCGCCTTTTAAAAACTGTTTGGTGCGAAGGTGGATAATGTGTCAGGACAATTTCATAACCTTTCAGTCAAGATTTTTCAAGATGGGTGAGAAATAGAGAGCAATGAAGCGAGTATTATTTAAGATCCCTTTTTCATAATTTCCCAAAACAAAGAGGACAACAAAAGCCACTTACTTTTCTTAGAGGGTGGTTTTGCATTTGGATTATTACTATTATATTTCTTCTGTGGATATCGGCTATTGGTTGGGACAGGCGGAATAATTGTGGACGCAGTTGACTTCGTACTTGAAGAGGTGTAGACAATGAGAGGTCTTCGAGTGATCATTGTCATCATTGGATTCATTGGTGGAGAGGGTGGCGACGCCGTGATCCTTGGAACTGGCGGAAGAGCAGGAGTCCCTGTTGTGCCTTTATAAAATAAAGAAAAGATCATAAGTTGAAAATCTATGAAACCCTTTGACTTCCATCTCCTCAGGAAGTAATTAATTACAGAATTAACTGACTGGGAAATTCTTTCCTGAGTAAATGATCCTTTTAATATTTCTCTTAGGAAGGATTCAGATGAGAGAACATAAGAGTCTTCGTCATCCGTGTATGTCCTTAGGATTAAGTTATCCAAAGAAAAGGGCAGAAGCACAACTTAAGTGCACAATCACAATCGACGCGCTAATACAGGAAACGATGGTACAATTATTAACTGGAGGGTCTCCAAAAATAACTACAACTAATAATTATTTTAATTTATAGAGGCATTAAAAGTATAATTCATTCAACAATGTACAAGATTTTTATTATTGGGAGTCATTCAAATTAATACTTGATGGCATATGTGTATTTACTAAAATTAAGATGCGTATTGCCGTGAATTTCATAATTCATATATAGCTGTAGATAGCACAAGTTTATTAAAGTACACTTGGGATTTCTTAGGATTAGAATTATATACCTTATCCCATCATCATCACTCAACTTCACCTTCTTTCCAAAACTCAAGAGTTTAAAAGTTTAATTTTCTAAAAAGCACCTCTTCAATATAAAAAAAATTGTAGTTAAAATAATAATGGAAAGTGTTGAGTAATCAAGATATGGACGATTGAGTACTCAAGTTTAAATATTATTGCTTTTCCCAGTCAGTGTTTTACTAAGAGAAAGTAAGGACTCACTTGGAACGCTTGACTCTCCAGGGTGGCAGCACACTTTGAAGACAACTTTCATATTTTCTGACAAGCACCGACCTCCTACACGTCTATGGAGATCATCACGTGACGAAGTAGCTATTACAAAGAAAATTATGTAAAAAAAATAATAAAACAATTTTAATTGTCATAATAATAAATGAATGACATACAGACAAAATAGTAGTCTTGGCCTGGACGAAATTCCAGTCCACCTGGTTGTGGAGTAAATGAGCGAAAAGTGATGGTAAAGTACATAAGCTTGTAAGGTTTATCACAAACTGCGATAATTCTTGGATTAGGATTTGTAATCCTGCATGTGTCGTATTCCTCTTTAGAAACCTGGAATTATAAAGAAACAAAATCAAGTTTAAGAAATAGTTAAGGTTGACATCTTTATTCTTAACGTAAAAAATACTCAAAATCCCTCGTTTTTCCTTCATCCCCCAACAACGACGATTTTCATCTTTTTTTTCTTTTGGAAAGATGAAGATGACAAAGATCAAATCTCCTTTTCATTCCTTTCTTATTCCCATCATCCTCATCCAGGAAGAAAACAAGGAGGGATACGTGATATAAAAGCATTTTATCATTTGTCATTTCCTTCCTATTCCTCCTTCTTGTTGTCATATAACTAAAGGCGACAATGGCCATGGCACTCACTCTTCTTCAAAAAAACTTTACGAAGTGGAAAATAAATATGAATTTCGGGCATGCTTTCTTTCAAAATTTTCAGTAACCTTGCAAAAGTTATTAAAATTAAATAAAATGAAAACCGAGTTCAAGAATTTAATATGATACAAAAGCAAAATAACAATTACGTATCGCATCAGTTAACCACAGTGATAGAAAAGTTAAGTTGGAAAAGAAATATATTATTTGAAAGTTCTTTTGCAGTAGTTGTTTGTTCTTTCTGAAAAGATAGATGGGATTTGGGATAATCCATCAATTCAGTTCGACTTAAAGTTTTTCCGTACGTAGTTCTTAATTGACAAGTTCAGTATTCACTATCAGGTGACATCTAAAAAAATAAAACTTTCACGAATTTCTTTTCAACTAAAATCAGTATAATAAAACAAAAAATATAGTACAATAACTGAGTTCTTTACAGATAAGTTTCTACATTTCATCTTTTTGAAATAATCAGCATTTACTTTTGTAGTGTATAAAAAATTGATGTAATTATGATCTTCATTGGACGTTTAAGAAATATTTCTAATTGTGGAAAAAAGGACCCACTGAAACCATAACCAACCCTTGAAATTATTAAAAAAATATAGAGAAGACACTCAAGGGACCATTGAACAACAGATTTTAAATTCCATAAATTCTCTCAAATACTTTTAAAAGCTTTTGAACTTAGGGAGCAAAGTATTTATTTTGAAATAAATAATAATAATAAACTTTTCTTAAGAGACCCTTCAAGTACTGCAGAAGCAAATGATTTAACTTCTTCTTGCTTAAAAACATTACATAAATCCGCCTAACATTTCATTTACTTTAATCATAATGGGTAACTTTAAGAAAAAGGGCGGAGGGCCTGTACACTGAATTCTTAAGGGATCAAATTAAATCGAGAGACTGTAAAGGACTAATTGCTGTAATTCCATCTGGGATAAACACAGTTGTGGTTGCTAGAGAGGAAAAGGGGTCTTGCTTTCACAAGAATACGAATACTATATCCTAGTCAGTCTTTGAAAATATTTAAGTCATCCTTGGATCTTTTAATGATACGTTACCCCTTCGTTTCCATGGGTTAGATTGACATTGCATAATTATGGAGAATTCAATGAATTGGTAGGGTTTAACGTCAGGTAGGATCCATCGTTTGGGTTCAAAAGACACCTTTTTGCACCTTAGTTAATAAATGGTATCCGAAATCTATCTCCTAAACTCTTAAAAGGATGATCCACTCCTAATACATCACATAGAAAAATAAGGCCTTGAAAATCAACTCTGTATTTCGACCCAAATCAACCAACTCATCATCCAACCTCCAAGTCCAAACCCTAAAAAAACTTAAGTAAGCATGAGAAGGGCCTCAAGGGCCTTTTAGAATCATCCCATATAAAAGTCTCTTCATTTTACAAAAATAAAGATCCAAGAACCACTGCCAGCCAACTAACAGCATCAGCTATAACCACTTCAATCTTTTCTTAAAGAACAAGATCAACAAGAACAAGGATATAAGAAGGGGAGAGTCATGGAATAAAATGGGGTATTTCCAAAGGACCGAATCGAAATCTTTCAAAGATCCCCTTTTCAGTTTCCAAAATCTTATTTTTATTGTGAGAAATGAAGTCCAGTACTACTATACAAAAAACCTTCCACTTCTTTAAGATTAGTGTCCATAAACCTCACACAGCGTTAGGAGACACTCAATAGGTTGAAATCAGTAGAAATATGTCCCCCTTTCCTGTTTTACTTCAACGTTTCATCCTTTCTTAAAATCTTTTAGCAGACCTTGAACACAATTCGTTCCTTACCAAAATAAAAGTAAGTTTAGGCAGACCTCGAGCTGCACAATTTTTAGTCTGATTGGGAAATCCCAATAATATAAATCAAGTAAATTTACTAACTATAAACAATTGGCAATTACCAGAAACATAACCTTATCCTCTTTGTATTATAATTGATTCATAACCGTTGTTTCATATGACATAAATATTAATGCAGATTCATGTAATACATTTGGAACAAATTATAACAACCCCCACCCTTTCAAAATTCCATAACTAATTATTAATATATTTGACATTAATTTCCATTAGTGCGAAAGTAACAACTCATTATTAAGGTAAAGACACGCCAATGACATACTTACAATTTATTTTTCCTCATAAATAGCCCAATACTGTATTAATTGGTTGATTCTCCAATATTGGAATATGTTTTTCAATATTATTAAAATACAATTGTCAATATGATCGATGAACTTCAAAGCCCTTTTATATGAAACTGTGAAAGTATGGCGTGAATCTTCCCAGACTTCATCCAAGCAACAAGTGCCTCAGCTCGTTGAAGATCACACCTTCTTACTTTTTATTAGAATCTTTTGGACATTTTCAGCTGGAGACTAACAAATTGAACGCGTCCATAATATGTGTTAATGAGAACAAATAGAAATTCCTAAGTTCAACATGTGGCACAAATGTCTTCTCAGATGTCACTAAGAAATCCAATCCCAGAATTGTGACTCCCTGCTGTGGAATTCAATTGAAAATCAGTTACTATTGATCCACATCATTAAGCTATACACTTTTGGTACTTTACTTTGAGATGAAAATGAGTTTTGAAAAGATTGATGGCTTAAAATATTTTCTGTTCCTTATTATTATAAACATGAAAATTCATGAAAATAATTTGTTGAAATCTTAGGTCCTATTGCAATGTTTTACAATAAATATTGCTTTGTACTGTCAAAATTGAAAAAATACCTTCAGAAGCCTATTGATTTCCATAATTATTATTGCCTGAGGTCATAACCAGGTGACAGAAACAGAAGAAATCAAAGAGTTTTTCACATCGATGAACTAATATGGACCCCTTTTAATTTCCGTTATAATTTTCGTTTATTCAATTCCTTGTTGCAGTATTTTGATATCAACAGCCTCTGAATCCATGGTGCATTTATAACTCCTGAGGCTGCGGTAACTTCCTTTTTAACTTTTGTATGTACTTGGCAGAAGTACGCTTCTGTGACTATGAATATGAAATCCTTCTGTGCTGTGGTAGGAGACGTGATCCATTTGAGGATCGATTTCCATATAATGCATACATACACCACCTCTTCCTTTGATATATTTCCTTTCCTCTTACTTTATCCTGAAAAAGTTTTCAAAAACTTTCCCTAAGGTCCCTAGTTACATAGCATAATCTATGACAAACTATTACAATTACAAACTAAATTAAGACATTTCACAGTTCCATATAATTTCAAACAAAAATTTACTTCTAAGCACGGAGAAAGTTTCAAAATATGGGAATGAATATTAATAACAGGAGAGAAAACAATTTTCAAGACATGTTACACCTTTCAAGAAACCTCAAAGTTTTCTAGTGAATAATTACACAGTGAAAGTGAACTTTTGGAGAAAAGAAAGAAAAGGACAAATTGAAATTATTTGAAGTCAACATGACACGACATCTCATTGGATCTTGGATCAATATTTTCCATAAAGCTTTGGTCATGGGAAAATCCATGGACGGATAATCTCACAAGACCATAAGTATAAGAAGTTGTGAGATTTGATTGACTTCCTCCGGGTATCAAAAGAAGAAAAGTTAGAAATGAAGCCGTCAGAAAGTAAATTAGAAAGAAGCCGTGCTTTCTACTTTACTTTGAAAAAGCAGTCATCCTTAGTAATAGTGTAGCGTGGTATTAAATCTGGATGTAATCAATGAGAAAACCCAGAATAAGGTAATGGAGGGGAGCTGAAGAAGGAGCCGTTGCTAGGAAAAAGGAACTCCATAACGACAAGGACGAGGTACACTAAAAGATCATATTACTATTATTATTAGAAAGGACTGGAAAAAAGAAAGTTGAAGAGGATGATATTATTACTCAACTGATCCTCCTTTCTCCTAATACCCAGTCACTCACTACGTAAAAGCTTCACCTCTCTTGCAAGCGGACCAACTTCACTAATTAATAAGATCAAGGAGAGTATGTTCTTCTTAATTAAAATGAAATGAACGTAATAAGCTTGAGATCTTTCTGCTTTCTCTCAAATTAAAGCTAGACAACTTCATAAATTTGTATTTAATATCTTGGAAATTATAAACCTGCAGAGTTGAATTTAATGATGATAAAAAATTGTTTTAATTTTAATTTTCTTCTAGTGGTCTTCAAAGATTTAATCTTATAGCTCTTAACGTTTAAATGAAGTCTAAAACGTAAAATTGATCCCAACAGCATAGAATTTGATCTCTTGAAGAGAGTGTATCACAAATGCTCAGAAGATGTCCTACCATCCCTACTACAATGGAGGCCTAATTTTCGTAAAATCACTTTTACCTTTCTATCTTTAAAAAATTACGTTGATGATTTTACTCTCCTCTTCATAATGGTTCCTATTCATGGAGTTAAAAATAATAATAACGAATTTTTTTCTTTAAATGGGTTTGAGGAGACAAACGTCGAGATTGAAGAAGCATAAGAATTCTAATCTTCACTTCGTATCTTGAAAGTAAAAGATCTCAAGGAATGGTATGAACCGCTGGGTTTATGAGACATTCCAGGAGCACGTCAACCCAAGGAAACAGTAATTGGGACCCTTGATCTCCCCAACAGGTCTTGTTCTTTTTTCCTTCGAAGGATCGTCAGGGATGCTTGGAAAAATTAAAGACAAGCGCATGTTGACAATTAGGATAAAGCAATAATGATTCCCTTATTTTCCCCCTCGTTTAACGACTGACTCCTCAAATTGAGTAGCAGCCCTTTGAACCCTCAAAAAACGGCGTCCTCATTAGATCTCAAAAATAATATCAAAGAGGAAAATTTTAATGAAGAGATCTTCTTTTAAGAATCGAATAACTCTTATTCTTTCTTTAAAAACAGAGATTGTTTTCGTAATGAGAAGAGTTTTTACTATTATTTGAATTTTCTGTTTGAAAGAGTTGTAACTTCAGAATTTTCCTATTTTAGACACCATCAATTAGGCTCATTAAATGAAAACAAGAATCGGATTCCACCCAGGAGGATAAAAAGGGAAAGTTTAACATCTAAATAATTATCGATTTCAGAATATTTCCTATTCCAAACATTTTAGTTTTTTAGCTTTTAAATAATTCCTAATTCTAGTATAATTGGGTACATCGTTAAAAATTTCTAAAATTCATTTTACATGAAAACCTAATTCAGAAACTAGCTAAACCATAATTTCTGTAATGGTATGAATGTAATGCAAACAAAAAGTAGGGGAAAGCTCCAATCTTTTGAAATAATACGTGTATTGGAATAAGGAGAAAGTTAAGTAAGTGGAAGAAGGAAAGATTTTAAATTAGTTGAAAATATGCGAGAAGAGACATTTCCCGGTTTTAACTGCTAATTAAACCGACTTCTCCTTTTTGGAGAAAGCTTGTGACTGAATATCGAGATTGACTCACTCCCTTCTTCATGTTTTTATCAGTACATATTATCAAAAAGTGATGGTGGGTAGGGTACTCGGATAACAAATAACGATCGATCGATCTGTCTTCTTTAACATTGGAAATTTTATGCTACTTTAGATTCAGGCAGGACATTATAATTTCCTTAATTAAAACAATCCTACCACAAATATACAAGTAAAGAAAGTTTCTAAGATGACAATGAAAGATAAGAAGAACTCCGAATTGGTTTTTGGGAAATGTTATTTTATTATGTAAGAATTGGATTGTATTCGATCCATCGGAGAAAAGTAAGTGGATGACTAGACTGGAATGTTTGACCATTAGGCAATACCTTTAGCGAATACAATTGGTTCAATAGAGGAGAAAGTGGAGACGGGAAATGTGCTCAGTCACTCACCCACTTATTCTAAGTTTTAGAAAGTAAACTCCCCTGCTTCCAACTTTCAAGGCTTAAGCAGGGACAATGAGTGTCCTACCCTCGTCTCCCTCCCCCTCTCTGTCAATTTTTTGTGGGAGACTCACTAAACTGGAGAAGGGAGAAAGTTTAGCATAACAAGAAGAACATAGAAAGCATTTCACGTTTCCACTTATACTCACATCCACAATACCTATCATCCTATCCTACATCCAAGGGAGAAAGTTATGAGTATTCTTCTTCAATTGGTAACTATGGGGGTTGAGAAGTGATACTTAAGGAATAAGCATCTATTTTTCCGGAGGCAGAAAAATCCATGAACGCCAGGGGAGAAAAAATCTCAGGATTCACGTTTCCCCGGGATTCCGCTTAACTTTGACCCTCCTTTCATATTTTTTATTTCTTCCTTAAATCCATCTCCTTGTCTCCTGTTCTGGAAAATTTCCCTTCGATCTCTCCCATTTTCTCTAATATTCATTTCACCCTTCACCCCTCCTGACCTGTCAACAACTCTATTCAAACACCAGTATTTACTAAAAATTCTCATCTATAATTCATAATTTTAAAATAAAATTAAAAATATTACTTATCATTACAATGTTAACAAACAGAATCCTCCAATATGAATTGTTTTCAATATTTATCCCCTTAGGATCTATCAAAATCTTTCACTATAATGCAATGTAGTCGTTTCTCATCGTCTACGACGCCCCAGCTTCTTACAAAATCTAGCACTTCATGTCTCTGTCAACTCCGACAATCCACAGGGTTCTAAACTTGAAATAATAATTTATCATCATGGATGAGTAAAGGAGTCATTCAATCTTGCTCGCTGTGCATGGAGGACAAGGATGGAGTTAACCATAGTCACTTACTACCCACACAATTTGATTCAGAAGATCTTTTAAATGTTTCTGCACAAATGTTTTACCAAAAAGACTTTGATCGACTGAATTGCAGACCTTAATTTGGTACTTGATTCTAAACAGGAGAGTAAAACAGAATGGATAATTGTAGAGTCTTAAGGTGTGTTCATAATAGTAATTTTAATATACATTTTTGCACGCAACAAGATAATCAAAGGAGGAGGAGCATTTTGAAAATAAATCACACCTCGAACACGACACCATCATCGTTTCAGTCATTTCAAAACGAAAGATTTCAATTTAATTCAAGTTGTAGTAGCCTTAAAAAAGTGAAGTTTCTATTTAGTAAGTTCTAAAAATATAAATTAAAGAAAGAACAATAGATTTCGAAAAAAGGGGTCGTTCTCGCTGGAGAAAAAAAAGAAGAGAAATCAACAAACCATTTTGGGTTTGCTCCCCTGAAAAATAAAGAATTAATTCAATCCGCCTAAATTCTAGAATAAAAATAATGTGTGCATAGGGACTTTCAAAGGGAAAGTGAATAGAAAACTTTCTGTCCCTTTCCTTTGTTGTTATCATACGTAAGTATTATCCTCCTCCATTCACTTTCCTTCTTTCCCCTTTTCTTTCTTTCTTCCTCCGGAATTAAAACATCGTCTGTCAAATTATTTGACATTGCATAATCATAATGTCAACTCAGAGTTATTATTTTCCTGGTATTTTCAAACCCTTTGAAGAAAGTAAAAGTTGAATTACTTTCCCTAACATTTCCTCTGAGACGACGGCTGACCTTTCTCCATTTTTTTTAGTTTCCTACATTCCTAAATTACACAAAAGAAAAAGTTGGATTAAAGGAAGGATGTGGAGATGTTCAGTTCTCTCCTTACTTTCTTCTTCTTTTATTCCTTAAACTTTGAGTTTAGGATTTAACCATCATCATCGTCATCATCAGCATTGTGTGTTCCTTAACTTATACGAGTTACTTACTTCTGAAAACAGAACCTGAATCTGATCGCATGACCACCAGGGACAAAGGAAACAAAGTAGAAAACAAAATACCCAGAGTTTCTACTTTTTCCTAGTTAGACAAATACTCCGTTTTAACCTTGTCACCGAGGCTAGGATCATATAAGATAAGGGTTTATTTATTACAAGAGGTGAAGTGGAGTTTCAAACTGGACGACAAGAAGAAGAAGAAGAAGAACTCAAGTTCAAAAAAGAAGAGGATCCACTCCAAAAATTCAATGATCATCTACACGACAAACATTAACATTAACTCATTGAGAAACAAAATACAGGCAACCACCGAATTATTTTGCATAAAATGAGTAAACTTATACTATAGTCTTACTCTTACCAAAATCCTGTAACCTTTCATATTCTTATTATTAAGAAAATATATTCACATAAGAAAGAAAAGAAATGGAGATTTTCATTCCTATCAATTTCTCTTTTTAAGTAAAGAGTAGCTGAATTTATTTCACTAATTTAATTTACAAATTCCTTAATGTCAACTCCTTGACTTTTTGTCTCTTAAGACTAGAAGACAATTGTGGGAAGTTGACTTTTTGGATATCATCTTGATATCATTTCTCACTGTCTTCCAACCTTTCCATCTAACATTATTATCACAAGACCTCAGGATGTAATTCTATCCATGGGAATCCTTTTACTCACTGACTCGCCCATATTTATGTAAACATTCCCCTCAAATTAATTGAAAAAGGAAGGTGAAGAATAAGAAGGGAAAAAAAGTTTCACAATCGAATTGTCATGAAAAAAATGTAGAAAAATTAAAAAATCCAGTCCTTCCGGTTTCTCTTCCACTCAATCCAATAATTTTTAAAAAGGAAAGAAAAAAGATTAAATTCATCGAAATAAAAACATGAGCTCAATAAATTTTAATTTATAAAACAATTAGTTTATTTTATTTTTATTTCTTATAAATTCTATGAGATTTTTAATATCGTAATTGTTAACTTGTTTAGAAAAAAAACTTTGAGAAACCCAATGTGGCTTGTACTAATCACTTTTTCGCATCACATCTCTTGCTTTTTCGGGCAAGACGTTTCTTTTCCCACTTTTGCATTAGAGATTAATCTCATCCAATCCAAAAGTCTAGAGAAAGTGAAAAAATAAAAGCAAATGGAGTGGAATGAAATATTATCAGGGACATGTGGCCGTGTAAAAGAAGAGACCTCCTTTAGATATATTCTTCTTCTGACTCACTCGCAGCCGCAGAGCAGGAGTTAGTGATTCACATTAGAATTAGATTAAACATTAGAGGAATGAAACCACCACAGCAGAAGTGGCGGCTTTCGTCACAGAAATGAACAACAGAGAGAAAGTCTACTTTCCCTTCTTCGGAGAAACTTCCTCTCAAACTCATTTCCCTTTCTACCCATTTTTACTTTTGACTTCTTACCGTTATAGCAGCCTAGTATTTTTCGTATAGTGAACGAATCATAGTAGCGGAAGAAAAACCATCATTTGCATACGGAAACACTTTATTTTTCACCAGTTTATACATTCTTTTTTTTTTACTTTCCCTTTTAGAGTTGAGAAGATAAGATAAACTGCAGAGTCCATGCAATTGACGGCTCCTTTCTCTTTTCTACTTTCACTTAAAGACTCCAAGACTTGAGAAATGCTCAAAGATCAGAGTAGCAACAAAATTATTTCGTTGAAATGTTTATAAAGTTACTTTTCAATAATGATTTCTTTGTCACATTTTATTATAATGCCAAATCTATTATTAATTACATTGCTAGTGCCTAGAGAAAAATGTTTAATTGCTCAAAGCTTAAGAATGTATATCTATTATTATCATTTTTAAGAATGATGATGGGCAGATATTATGGATGAATTTTTCCTAGGTAAAGTGCGACAACGACCCAACGATTGAAGTATTTAACAGCAGAGGCCTCCTCTCTTGAGGTCTTTACAACAATGGATCTGAAGTCAATTGGCTACCGGCAAATTAATGAGTCAACCTGACTCGACTCTCATTCCTTCCATATTTCAAATCTTCTCTGAAGAGATGAATATTCAAATGGAAACAGTTGCAATACCAGTAGTAGTTAGTAGTGGGATTATGATCCACACAACAATAGAAGAAAATTTGAGTTACGCTTAAGCACATATCATATCACTCATTTCTATCACATCCAATCAACTTCCCACTCACAAAAAAATAAAGACAGTCAAAAACTTGCCTCACTACTGGCCAAGACTACAATTTTCGGTCTTAATCTCAACTTTTCATCCGATCCCATTAATCTAACCATCATTTCCATCCGCAATCCACACACACACACGAACCATCATCATAATTCATTCTTCTTCCGTACACACTCACCAAAAAAACAAACGGCCGGATCCGGGTTCCTTTTCTTCTGTACAAAACAGAAAAAGGAGATAAAAAGACCCGAACTTCGTGTTTCCTGTTTTATCGACATGAAGCCACACTCCTGATTTCATATGCACTGGAGGTCAAAACCATGATTTGATATTGCATTTATGTAAATGAAGGTAAGAAAACTTCGGTCAGAGGGTCAGAGAGTCATCCATTATTATTAGTTTCCATGTTAAGGATGGTGTTCCTTTTTTGCCTTGGAGCAAAATAGAATAATTTCACAAGATTTATTCTTGATGTAATGTTACATCATTATTCCAGAGGATAAGGAAGAAAAAATCCAGGACCAAAACTCTGTGCTAATCAAAATCCTTTCCCGACAACACATCATTTTCTCCCGTATGTGCATCAAATAATTTCCCCATACATGGTAACAGATTACTACCTTAAGAAAATCAAAATGGAATTTAAGGAAATTTTTCTCATTTTTTTTATTAGCAGTCAGTTCAGTTTTATTTTAGAAAAAATTTTTATTATTATTTTAAAGTTATTTGAGTTTATATAAAATCAAAATAAAATGTATAAAAATCCTACTACTGGATTAATTAATAATAATAATTTTGATTAATATTATTGCATATATGCGTGCAGATAAATGCATTAAATTCTTTAGAAACAGTTATTTTAATAAATGATCCCATAAAGATAAATTCCAGTAAAGGAATCAACTCACTACTATACTCTTGTCTTTATTATTTCCCATCCCCGTTAATTTCTTTTTTTTCTTGTTAAATTATTCAAAAAGAAGTAAGAGCCTCCTGTAATTAAAATTTTAAAAAGGAAAACATCAAAGTGTCAATTCCAATTATGATTCCCATGATTTACACCTTTGTCTTTCAGTTTTAATTTTTGCCAGGCAGGATGTAATAAGAAGAGCAAGAACCAGAAAAGGGAAACGAGTCGTCCCTTGTCTTAGAAGAATATAAAATAAAGATGAAGAAGACTGTATTGTTCTCCTTGCAAAAACTTAACATAAACCTAAGACAGAACCCAATACCTCATACTATAGTATAAGTATACATCCATTTAAAAACCGAAACTTGAACTCTCGACATGCATTATTAACTTTCAGAACCATCATAAATTATCTTTTTAAATTAAATGAAAATTGAACTTCCCAAAGACCCTTCTTCTTTTTATTACACTATCTTCTTGTCTTAAACACGTTAACATAACTAAAGCCAGGTGAAAAAAAATTCACACACTATTGAATCCAATGCAGAGAAAGAATGAATACGGATAACAAAAATTGGATTATTATTATGAGACAAGACAGCGTGCTGTTTTACAACAACCCGTAAATGTAATGTAAAAGAATAAAAAAGAAAGATTTCTTTCTAAGAAAACAATGGGATGAGAAGTTAATTATTGCAAAACGAATTAATCCTTCCTCTTTCTAGTTCACTCCAACAGTACAATGACCAATAATATTCTTTTTACTATATTCATTTGCATACATATCGATATTCAGATTGTAAAAACTTATATTCTTCCAAAATTCATTAAAAGTATTAAGAAGGTGTACATACAGGACTCACAGGACGATAAGAATTTCAGATTTCATACCTCCAGTTGGGATAACAATAAAAACTAACCCTCATTCTTACAAATGGGGGATTGGCTTTGAAAGAACGCTTGGGAAAAATTATGACATAATTTTGCGTTTATATTCCCCAAACAAATCCCCTTTGGACTTTTATAGTTTAAGATTGAGAAAGATAAAGGTGTTTGAAATACAATAAAAAAAATTCTCGTTTTTTTAATTTTCTTTAGTTGAAATAAAACTCAATACTAGCCAATAAGAATAGTTATTCTGGGAACTTAATTATGCTAAGGTGTATTTTTGAGGTGTTGCTTGAGAGAAAAGGCATTGACTTTAAGACAAAGTACCCACCATAGTATAAAAGAAACAATATAACTGGTCCTATCAACACAACGTAGTAAAAATTCCCAGGATGAAAGAAAATGCCCTCACGCATTTATAATTCTCACCTAACCTCATGCCACCACTTCAGGTCAATAAAACTTTATCTCATAATTGTGAATTAATTGAGATTGGGATTATGCAACGGTTATCCATTTGAAATCAACTCTTATTTTTGAGTTTTAAAAAAATTGCAATCCTATCAAGTACAGTCCTTAAAGATATTATAAAAATGGCTAAATTATGGAAAGTAGTAGTAAAACCCTTGGGGACACACACACACTATCGTCTTGAGAATAATCAAGTAGAATTGAATTACTGTAATCAGTTAAATGTTGAATAGAGAAAGCTTCGGGTATTATTGAAACACTTACTTCCTCTATTGAGATACCTTGGATAGATGATGGACTGAATAGGAAATTGATGGATGAGTTAAATGACTCATAAATTACCCGCAGAGACCGACACACAATGAGAACGACGGAAGAGATTCAAAAAATTCTTCAGGATTACATTTGTGCATTTATTCATTCACAAGATTGAAAAAAAGGTAATCACTTTTGCCAAAACTCGTCTCTTCCAGAATCTCCTACTTTATCTTCATGTCGAATCTCTAGAAAAATTCCCTTCTGGGGAAGTAGAAGGAAGATGCGAATCAGTTGAGTTATGGCTCCAAATATGCATTATTTAGAAATAATAACCAAAAGTCAAATCTTGAGCTCTTCAGCGATGGTAACATACACTGCTATTAAGAGACATTAAATCGGCCTACACACAGATTATTCCACTAACAAAAATTAACAGTTTCCTACAGTTCATACAACAAGCTATAGTCCGAGGATTTTCATTTTAGTAATACAACTTGATCGATTTTAACTAAAAAGAGAACATAAACTTAAATGACATCATAAGGAGATCTCCATCGATATTATATATACGATTTCTTCATTATTCACTTTAAAAGAAAAGATTCATCAGTAATTGAGCTTAACCATTAATACCGTACTCCGTTTTTTCAATAAGTCTGATCTCGATATCATCAGAAATGAACTGCCCAATGAAATTAGCAACAGTTTTTGTCCATGTACATAAATCTATTATTAAGCTACTCTTCTCTTTTCATTGCAGTCCCAGTAATGCTGGACAGATTTAATTGATTGCAGGTGATTATTTTTATGTTGAAATATCAGTCAACCGAAGGATGTATAAGTATTATTATTATTAGCTTTTATGTTGTCCTTATTCACTCCTACTCATTTTTTCCTTTCTGTAAGAAAAAGCCTCTCCAGGGTTCTTAAAGTATTATTCACTATATTTGAGTATATAAAGTTAAGAAAGGCTTACACCTAAAATTGTAATCAAAGTCTATTGAAGAAAACAATGGGCGGCCAATGGCCTTCTCAATAGGGTTTTGGCAGGATAAAGTATTGGGATTGTTTGAAATCGTCACTTTTTTTTTAGGATGGATGTGGATGAGAATAGGAATTAACGATCGTGAACTCATATAAAGGAGACGTCCAAAGATATTAATGCTCTTGGGATTTCATTGGCCTTAATTATCTCTTTTGTTTTGAATTTGAAATGTATATGTCTAAATGTTAAAATTAAAGGTTGATTTCCTCCTCTGGAAATTTAAGTTAATTTGTTTCATTTCTGATTGGATTAATAATTATCTCCTCCAAAAAGTTAGAGATTCAACGTATACTATACTGGAGAATTAAATCAAAGTGCTTTTTGCTCTGTTTGGAGGATTTGTGTTAATTTTAATTAAGGGATTTCAATTTGTTCCTAGGTTTATGACATATTATGTTAAAAGCTCACAGATGAAAAAACCTTCACTAAATCCCAACTTCAAAGACTAGAACTTCAAAGGAAATGTTTTAAAATTTGATGATTAGGATCCAACACTTATAGTGTGTCTTATATCTTTATTATTCGGATATCCATGCATCCGCTCTATTTTCTATTTTCACCAAGCTTTCAAAAGTAGACCATAGAGAAAACTCTATCCGATGAAACTGACTTGGCTTCAATTCAAAATAATGATAGAACTGAAAAGATTTTTTAAGGTTGTAACCACAAAGTACCATACAAGTTAAGCAGAAGAGCCAGTAGTCAGTACGTAATGAACGCTCACTCTCTTTCTAACCTTTCAAGAATAACTCAATTAATTTTGGGTGAATTTAGTCAAAATAAATTTTTGACTCTTGAAATAATTCCTAGCAAGTGAGAAACACTTGTTTGTCATTGAGGATTAGTAATTGTGAAAAATAAAAATTTTACGACGAGCAGTCGAGAAAAGACGAGGAGGGGATGTTTTGTTGAGTTCTAAAGAAAGTCCTAAAAAGAAAGTCAGTTACGACCAAAACCGTCATCATCTTTCCTTCACTTCACTCCAGTCAAAGCCATATCTAAACTTCATAGTCCTATCTTCCATCCTTCTGTCACTCACTTCCTAAACTTCAAATTCTCTCTTCTTCTGGACTTCCTAAATCTCATTCTTTTACACTCCTGGCCTAGAAAGTCTTCCTTTCTTTTCCATTTTCCTTAGGTTTTTATTTAAGTTTGGACTCCATCCTTCATTTTCATTTCTTTTTTGCCCTCAATAATAATGAATCCAACCAAACCAACTTTCTCCTTTGTTTCTTTTTAGCACATCAAAATCTTAACAAAGTTTCTTTAACTACAGAAAATATTATTTCATTTTAGAGTATACTACTGGGAGAAAGTTCTTTATTATGTTCTTATATTGAAGATTTCTTAAGTTTGTATTGTCTTTAGATTCCCCTCGTAGTTACTCTATTACAAAAAGCTTCTTAAATACTTAAATTTCTCAATTTTCTAAATTTTCTCCCCTTCCTTTCTCTCGAATAAAATCACTTTCTCTCGTAAGCCTTCGAAAATGAAACACTTAGAATAATCCCTACACCCCGTTTTCTCTAAGAAACACAATATTTTATAATAATAATAACTTCAGAACCTGTAATATAATAATAAACCCATTATTATTCTCTGTCTAATTCTGTCTCAAAACATCATTTCCATTATGATGACATCAAATAAACACGCACCTTTCTTTCTTTTTTTTATCTGATTATGAATTAAACCTTCTCGAGGTTATAAGACGATTCATACTTTAAGCTTTTTAATTGTTCCACGTCTATGAATTCATTCAAGAATTAAAATCTCAATTCAATAATTTAAAAAGTTTAACAGAGCAAACTAAGAACTTTTTATTTCCTGAATGCTGCAAAGGATTACCTTGAGGAAAGATTATAAATTAACTTTTAAATCAATCAATTCAGTTATAACTATGAATTCACTTTTCTTCCATTCAATGGTCAAAACTAAACTGTGGTTTTTGAAAAATGTGAATGTAGCTTGAAACCGAACTAATCAAGGAATTTTTTTTGAACCCGCTACTGCTAACAAATCTGTTTAAGAAAATGTAGTGAATGATAAAATGAAGAAATTTGACTAAGACATCACACAACAACGAACCATATCCTAGCGTTTTCTCAGGAGCTAACACTGCGAAACCCGACAAGCAAGCCTCCATTTTTGGCATTGAAGATAAGAGTGAAAAATGGCTCACGATGGTTAGGAATAACAGCAAGTTACTTTTTAAGTGAGTATCATGATCATGGATCCATTGTGAAACTAAAATAAAAAAGAATGACAAGAGAGGCACAGGCAATACCGCTCCCTTTTTGTAACTTCTTTTCCCTGATCTTTCCGGCAAGAAACAATAAAATACCTGCACGTTTTCTTTCTTCCACTTTTCAAAGATAAGATTGTCGAATCTTAAGTGATATTAACCTAAAGGGTCTTAAAACAAGATTCCATTCAATCGTAGACAAATTCATTTGCGCACTTTAAAATCAAATATATTCCGTTCCTTCTTAAATAAAAACGTTAAATCTTGAAATTATTCCTGTGACACATTTTCTATTACCTGTCAATTATAAATAATATACCCTTAAAATACATTCTAATTAACTTCTTGTAAATAATTATACTATCATATTGACCTGCAAAAACGCCCTTTACTTTTGTCTCATTTCTTTGTGAAGGCGAGATTATTAAAAGATTTAAGACGTGTCACGTCACGTTTTTGTAAAGAAAGGTTTATTTTCATTATTATTATTAAGAAACATGATGAAGATCAAAAGCATGATAATAATGTTATAATATTAAGCTACCTATAGCTGGAGCAGCAGAAAAATACCAATTATTATTTGTTTCAAGAGATCCGTAGTATTGTAGTATCGTATAGTGTAAAGAAGGATCCACTTTACTGATAGCATACCAAACAAACCCACTGACAACTTTTGATAACTCAAGAAGAATCGCTAATGAAAATGATGACGAAGATGAAATCAGGTAGAAAAAGTACCGTTCAGAGTTTAATAACTTCTCAAAAATTAAAACTGGCCAGCGCAAGTCTTCTTTAAGAGGATGAACCGTAAAGATGGCGATAGAATTTACTTTATCAATTGACACATGTGAAAAAATTTTAAACCATTTATTTACTGATTCAAAATCACGAATTAAGAGGACAACTGTAAAACAACTTCATTAGAAGATAGATACATTCCTCGTCTTTCAAAATCATTAACTGACAAATAGACAATTCTATCACCATCGATATTGACTCAACCTACGCCATAACTACAACCAACCACTACTTTTTAAATAGCCCTCAAAAATTCATCAAGATGGATCTATCACTGTTGAAATGAATTTTAATTTATAAATTTATTAATAGGACATTCCCAAATTAAGATCCTCTCTGAATAAGTTTAATAATTAAGAATTGAGATAAGGAAGGAAGAAATTACTCCTCTCTTGACCTAAATAAATTCACAATCAAACTTCATGTCATGACTGACTATTTGAGATGTTTAAGATTTATTTTGTACATTTTACTCAATCTATTAATGGAACCAACCCAATAACTTTGGACCTAAGAATTCTTTTAAAAAGCACGAAACTGAAAATGACAGTAATCAAATCATCATGAATAGAAAGTGTTATCCTTATACTTTCAATAAAACTTCCTTAAACAACGGTATTCACTATGATTAAATATGTTAAGCAATAAGGGACTCACTCCTTTCTTTAACTTTATGAATCTGCATTTTGCAATCGAAAAACAATAACGGTGAATGGGATGCATCAAAAGAGATTAATTATTGGAACTAATGGGCTTACACGTTAATCAAGGACATCCATTCAGGAATAACTCAACCATACTTTTCAATTAAAATTTAAAACTAATTATTGAGCTATAGGATTTATTTTTTCCAACGTGATTGTCTTAAGGCTAAATTACTAACGCCTTTGGATTCTAATGGGCTTTAAAATTATGCATGAAAACAGTATATTCCATTTCCACTTTGTTTTACTCCACCTTTTTAATAATTCAACTAATATATATTACTAATGAGAACAGATCCATATGAGATATTAAAGATGGTTAACTAAGATGATTTATAATAAGATATTTTCATTAACTTTTTTCTTATAACTTTAAAAACATATTTTAACTTATGAATACGATCATGATCTACTTTCATTTCTAGTATTTGTCAATATCGATGAATTAAAAATTGAAGGGGATGATTTACTACTTTTTATTACACGCACGCAAATATTACAATTATCTCTTATTTCCGATCATCAAGAAAAATTTTGGTTTCACATCCTCGATTCCGCAATCTCGAATTCGTTATACATTTTGCCTTCTTTTTCGTGATAGAAGAATATCTTCTTCATAATCGTGTCGTTAACTTAAAATTAGTGCAGGTGAGAACATAGGATTCTTAGGTTATAAAACTCAAGATCTCGAAAGTGAAACTTCTTCCTCATCTTCGTCAATCATGAACAATGAAGTGAATAATTGAGCTCACGTTATTAAATTCCCAAAACAACCTTCCCTAAAATGGATTTTACTTTAATTCTATTTATTACCTGAGATTATACTATTAAATCGTAATAACGTTTGCCTTTGCAAAATCCACGATTAAACTATTTAGAAAAATAAAATTCTAAAAAAAAAACTTACATTGTATATAATGTATTTCTCAGCATCTTCCTCCTTTGTACCAGGTGCGTAGACTGGACAGATTATATTAACTTGGTCATACGGTAAATTATCACGGTTGACATCAATGATATGATCCGTATTATCAATCCTGAATCTGTAATTTAAAAAGAAAAAAGATTAAGATTTTGACGCTTTAAGCGTGATAATGCGACGAGTAAAAGATTCCGCTCTGACAGCCAAGGACAATTGAAAATTCATCATTCTATGATCGACAAATACTATTATGAGCTCATTGAACATTATACATCTTCCTTTCCTTAATTTTTTTATCCATCATCATCTTAAGATATTTTTAACATCAACTGAGAGAATTCAACATCAAACGTGACAAAGTCTTGACAGGACATTTACATGATGGGAGTGAACAATAGATCTCATTCCGTTGACACAGACTGAGTGGTTGACATGACCATTGAAACCGGGCATTTGCATTCAGTTCCATTCCAGTGTAGAACCATTTCCATTCTACTCCGCCCCTTTTATACATTCAATCCCTGAGGGGAAAGATAAGAAATGAACGTGTCCATTTTTTTCTTTGGCTTATTATTATTATTTTATTATTATTATTTTTTATGATACCTTAAAATTTTATTAATTTTCTTTAGTAAATTCTTGTTATTGACAATTCAAATCAAAATGGTAGTAAATTCTGAAATTAATACGCTAACGGATACTTAAGATTTTAATATAAGTGTGATCCTATTTTTTTTCAATAGCTGAAGGTTATACATGATCTTTTGGAATAATGAACTTGCTCTGGAAAAACAAAGATCGATCTCATAAACTCCGAACAATGATGATAATGACGATGAGACCCTTTGGAAATTTATTTGTATTGTAATTTTTAGAATTGTTGAAGTAGAAATGGACAATTCAATAATTAGAATTTGGAGTGTGATTAATTAATATAAAAAATATCATTTTCTACCTTCGTCTCACCACTTACAACACCACCATACATCATCCTAAACTTGTGAACACGAAAAGAAAAGATTACTTAATTTTTTATGTGTTAGTAAAACAAAACACAAATACCGAAGGATTCCTCAAGGACTATAATTATCAACTTTTGATGTCCGCATAGAAAAGTTGACGGATTGGATCATGTTAGTAGAATGTAAAGATTATAAATGTTATGTGTATGATTTTGTACAAGTTTCAATAACAAAGTTGTCAAAAAATCTGATGTAATTTTATGGAATCCAATTACTCCTTTGTTTCCTGTTTATGATGTTATATAAGATTATGATGATCATTACATTATGATCACTCAATGAACATATCACCCTCAGAGAATAATATACTAAGGACTTATTCTTCATCTGCTCTAACAACATTCCGGCAATCAACCAACTTGGCATTTGAAGTCATAAAATCCTAATTTATTAGCAATTCTGCCAAGAGTCGAAAGGTCCTTTTAGTCCTTGTCTGATTGGTTCTCATATATAAGAAGAGCTCGTCTAAAAAGAGATGAAAAAGAAAATCCTTTTTGTAAGAGATAGAGCACAATTTTCTTATACACCTCAAAAATATTATTATTCTTACGCCATATTTGGTAAATATATATCATAAATTATATAAAATACTACTCGCTCTAGCCAGCGCTAGCGCAGTGGAAAATAATATTCAAATGAGAAATTGAAAGATATCAACACTTGAAAAGTAACGTGTAGTATATATACGTATACATTTTGAAAGGAGACAATGACACGACAATGTTACTCAAGAAGAGTCGTAACCCTTTATCATGATCATGGACTTCTTGCTTTAACGTTCAACAAGAATGAAGAAAGGCAGGAGGAGGGTGAGAAAGGAAATCCAAATTGGATTCATCATTATATGTTCCTTGTCACTGGAATTATATTCCTTCAACTAAAGATTCAACTTTAGAAGAAGTGTCGACTTCTGACGTCTTCCCACATAAATAAATCCAAACTTCAACATAATACATTTTCTTATTATTAAAATTTTAAATTAATTTTAATCTTCATGTTTCATTCCAAACAACTCAGAAGAGCTAAACTAATTGATTTGAATCAACCTTGTTTCTTTTTAAGAAATAAAATTTTTATAACCAAACCAACCAACCAACAATTTTAAGATCTTCCGATTTTAATTTTAACGGATCTTGACATTTGGAATACAAGTTTAAGGTGAGGAAAAGAGAGCAAAGGAAATTAGACGCCTTCTTCTGTTTTCTCTATCAGTTGAAGTAAGTTGAAGAATATCAAGTATCAAGTATAAGAATTTTTTAAAGGCTTGGGCTGGACTCTCCCAGTTTATAATAAAAGTACTCCATTCTTTTAAACTGATAAGAAAAAAAGAGTTGAGTGCTAATTGCGATCAATGATAATGATGACTCTTTTCTCGCCTCGAGTCTCATCGCAATCATCAACAACGTCTTCTCACTCGCTCGAATCAAGTTCACTTATCTTATTCATTCCTATTCTTCTTTTCATGACCCAAAGCTCTTCTATTGTCTTATCTTGAGATGGACCAGAGTCCCTTATAATAATCCCAACAACAGGAAGAAGGCCTAAACGAATAGAGTTTAAGGGAATTTAAACCAGTTAGAGTAGTCAATCAGAGAACTTGGGAGTTGGGACACGAGATCTTGATGTTTTCAAAATCTAACATAACATACCTGTTGTATGAAATAGAAACTGTATTTCAAAAATATTTTTCATATTTGGATGACGAAAGAAGTTTAAGATTAATTTTTAATTAAAGCATGTGGTATATTTTTTATAAAGGGTTGAGGGGATATGACTTCAATGAATGCAATTAATGTCTTCACCTCCTATTGTTATGGTTTAAGAAAAAACTAAAGAGATGGACTACTAAAAGGAGCCGCAAGTACCTTTCCATCTTGACCTTTGGAGACCCAATCTTCACTAAGAAAATGAAGGGTCCCTTATATTAAACTCTAAGGATCAGTTGACGGAATTCTTTTCCACATCTTTTAAAGGCGTCATGACGATAAGTTCGATATCCGATAAAGGATACTCAATTATACTCACTTCCTTCATACTCTGTTCAAAAAGTAGTAAATCAGTTAAGTTCATAGGTGAACTGAAATGTTCATTTATATCCCTTCTTAAGTCCCCCGCAGACTTTTACCAATATCTCTCCAAACTCACTCATCAACCCTCCCTTTATCAAATTCTATTCAATTACTCTAAATTTTCTATTCCGCTTTACAACAAAGGAGGAAGATGAGTTAAATTCAATTTTTTTTTTCTATTTTATTTACAACGTGTTAATTTTACACCCTAAATAAAATAAAACTACATCCTTCAGAATAAAATTCAATTTCATAAAAATAGAGTTAAATTACAATCAATTTGAAGTTTGAGTTAATTGGCTTTCAATGCAAAACTAAAACCTCATTTTTTGGGGTGAACTTCAATCATAAAAAAAAAATTGAAGGACCATATGAATTAAATCTTTCACTCGAATAAATTCAGTTGATTAATTTTCATCTATGATGAAGCCCTTCTTCCTTTCATGACTCAGATTATATTTCTCCACCTGGTTAATACTGTTTTGTCACTATACCCATGTCGGAAAAAGGAGACTTATTGTCAACCGAAATATTTTCCCCTACGTATGAAAAAGGGTTCATCTATCCAAGATCGAAATCTTGCCGAATCAGAAGAAGTCCTGGTATGAGGCTGGCAATCGGAGTTATTCATCCATAATCAGAATCATGGAGTCCTCTTTCAACTTAATCCCTTATCAATCTCATCATGTCATCTTTTCCAATCTCCATATGAGCTTTTAAGACTACTTAAGCTCTTTTTAGCCATTCGAAACTTGAATAATCAGAAGAAGGGAAGAGAATCAAATCAAAAAGAATACAAAATATAATCATAGCATCTTTAAAAATCCTACGTTATTACCATCCATATTCCAATTATGCTTTCTCCTCTTTTGAATTTACCATTATCATAACAAGGAAAGAAGAAAAGAAAAAATTCCAAAAGAATCTCGTATATTCATCCAAGTAGAGAAAAAGTTAGATTTTGAATCTAATTTACGAAACCAGGACCAGAAGCAAAGGAAGGAAGAATAGTTTTGCTTTGGTTCTTTTCTTTACCACAAATCCACATCTATTGCATTACCATTTTTTGTTAGGATCCATAAATGGATCTAAGAGATCAATCACTCACTTGTTTCTTTAAGGACCTGTCGGCTGTCACCAACATCCCTAAAGAAATGAATGAGAAATTGCAGGAGTAGAAAATCAAAAGAAAGGGGAATATATATAAGTCTTGGAAATATTTTTTTGCAGGGAGGAGACAAAAAGAGCAAAAATCTTTGAAAAATTCCAAGAGGAGTCCATTTTGGATCTATAATCCTTTTTTAGATAGATGGAAGGAAAGAAAGGTAAGCTAAACTCTAAGTTTTGGAATTAAGATTGACGTTTCAATTTCTTCACACATAAGTCCTCCTGTCCTATGTCCTACGCTCAAGAAAGAAAGCTCAGTCAGCTCACTACTCACTGATGACAAAAATTTCCTTCTTTTAAGATAGATCCTTTTCTCACTTCATCCCCTCCGTTATCACATTATTGATCGGAATTCGGATAATTTGAGTTAGTAAAAGGTCAAAAGGAATGGATTTTTATTCGATGAAATTAAAGGGCTCTTGGTATATTGATTCTTGAGATGGGAAAAGGGCTTGAAGGCTCTTTTAGATAGTCTCAGGGCGTGAGAAAGGTTTCTTGAATGTTTTTTATTTAACAAGTCAAGAAAACAATATGAGAGTAGCTGAGGCTGAGGATGGAAGATAAAAGGTAAGAATGTGAGACAGGTAAGTTTAAGATATACCTGTTTCATGTCCAGTATCATATCCATAGAATTTAGAATTTATTTCGAAAAGTTTCCAGGTTACCTGGTTATTACACTTTCTACTTAACATTAGATAATGA
>JAQGCN010000313.1:0-26069 GCA_034699725.1 Friesea truncata
GGAGGAGCTTGCATTTGATTTATAAACATAAACAAAAACAAATGCATACGCAGTGCTACCCATGAACTCTATTAAATTGATTCCACATTTGTATTTGCACATCGATGACAAACATTCGTTGATTTTATTTGAATTGCGGAATGAAACCATTTTTATTATTTAACTACACCCACGCACTCTTTTCCTGGTATATAACTTACATTATACATTTAAAAAGATAAAATTCACGGGGTCGTTAACCTAAAAATTGCATTAAAATTATATTTGAACACGCTATAAATACGAATACGAATCCAAAGTTAAAATGAAATTTATTGTTTAACAAATTTTAAATTTAACTTGGAAAATGAAAATACATGGATTCGCTAATTGCAGGATCCCAAAAGTTTATGTATAAGTGAAATAAACATGAATTTAGCAAGTTTTCATCATTAGACGCTCAAGTTTATCAACTCTGAAAGTATACTATCTTTCCAGGAATACTTTTATTCTTGGTTTCTTATTAAAGTTATGTTTAAGATTAAGCAGAAACTTCATAAAAAGTTTACGCAAGATTTTCATGTTTCGAAACAATGAATTATTTTAAGAAGTATGTCACTATTAATAAAATTATGTAGACATTCTTTTTTTAAAAAAAAATGCAACCATGCGTGTTGAAAATACAAAAGCTAATCATTACCAAATGTTTTCTTTTAATGAGAAAGTTTAAGTTTGGTGGAATGATTATGAAATGAAAGGGAGAGGAGAAACAGAATGAAATCCCTGGGAAAACATGAAGAAACTACTTGCTATTGTGTTACTGTGATGATGATGGCTGACCTCATTTTGAAGGAAAGAAGCTTGAAGGTCTTGTCTCAGTTTTTGTTCTACTGTATACTGTATAGTAATGGCTCTTAAGGTCCTTTTGTAAGTTTTTGCGGAGATGTTCTTTGATCCAAAGCCCTTGTCAAATCAAACGGGCTTTTATCTAGTCCGGATCCTTTTGTTTCAGTTACAAGGAAAGCAGAAGAAGAAAAGACCGGAGGAGAAATTCACTGATGCCAGCCCACCACCACCACCACCCTAAACACAAGAAAATGGATTAAAGAAAATAAATGCGAAAATTTTAAGAAAAATTAAGTATACTGGAGAACAAAAATCTTGAAATTCTTTCGCGAAGGATCATGTCTTGGAATATAAAACAGCAGACAGATAATAAAGTTAGCAATTTCTTCAATAGAATTACACACCTTACTTAATCAAGGTTAGAAGATATAGAACCTGTCAATTGTTTTAAAATTTAATTTCCAACTCACGCTTCAATGAACTTGACTTCGTTACACTCCGTTCCAGTCTCAATTAGTATTTATGATGAAACACTCATAAAAATTCTAATGGATCAAAATTAAGTAACTCATAAATTTATTAGCAATTTAGAAGTATACTATCGTTTTGTCTTGTTACATAAAGTAAAACTTATTAAAAGAATTGCTAGATTTTTTTTTTCCTTATTTAATTCGACTTCAGAAAAAGTTTACACCCAACTTATTTAGAAAACAAATTGACTGACCTTAATATTCAATTCGTCTTGATTAAAAATAAACTTTCCTGGGCTATGGATTAAAAAAGTACATTCTCTTCTACTTTAGATTTTAAATAAATTATGCTTCCTTTAACTAAAAGCATTACGACAAAAGACAAAAATGGATTACAACAAACAACCCGAAACTTAAGTAGAACCCAATAAGTTTATTTAAACCGTTTATTCCAGGAAACTCACTAAAACCCTTAATCTTACAATTTAAGGTTTGTAAAGTTAAGCTGCTAATTCCACACCTTGTGGGATTTTAATTCCACTCAAATACTGAATATTGCTATATTAGAAACTTTGGCTTATTTTGCTTTAAATATTTTTGGAAAATTCCTTGGAGGAGAGTTTACCGAATTTTAAGAATAAATTATTTTACAAACTTACAATTTTGTGGCAACGCAGCGTCTAGTTGAAAAAATTGACAAG
This sequence comes from Friesea truncata, assembly GCA_034699725.1. NCBI lineage: Eukaryota > Metazoa > Arthropoda > Collembola > Poduromorpha > Neanuridae > Friesea > Friesea truncata. The sequence continues at coordinate 1,997 of JAQGCN010000313.1, forward strand.
ATCAAACAACATTATTGGAAAAGTATCCTTCTTTCCAACAGAGTTAAAATAAGAAGTGAATAGCTGAAATGAAAAGTAAAATTAAGGATCAAAGGACTTAATTGCCTTCGTTTATAATGATAAAAGAGATTACGGATTTACTAATACTGGAAGACAATAATAATGAAACCAAGGTTTTAGAATGCATAATCCTAATTTCATTTAATATTCTCTCTCTCACTTTGAATTCATAAATATGAACATTGATTTTCAACTATGAATGAGATCGTGTGTAATTTGATGATGAGGAGCAGAATCAATCTAGTTGAATAATAAAATTATGATTGTGAATAAATATAGTAAAGATTGATGATCGTGACGGTGGATGAGTCTTTCTGATGACAATGGAAGATGAAAGGTAGGTTTATTTAATGGAGAGTAGTGGGATATTATGAGGTGTGTTGACAATGATGATGACAAAATGAATAGGAAACAGGACGCGTCAATCATTCATAATTTAGCTGCACATGTTCGTTGTTAAATTTTTCCCTTGCCCTAAATTACAATTACTTAAATCGAACCAAGTTAGATTTGTAAAGTGTTTATGATGATTTATTGCAAAATGAAGGACAAACATGGTCAGTGAGTGTTGATTGGATTAGATGAGAGAAATAAGTTTATGTTGTGAGAACTTTCTCCGATTGTTTTCTTGTGTGTAACTTTGGAATTTAAGAGCACTTTCACTCATGAGAGGATTTGGGTTCCAATATCCTCCCTTTTACCCACCCGATGCTTTATTACCGAAAGTTTTATGTTACCGTGTGAAAGTTCTCCTTTCACTGGAAATGATGCATTGTCTAGTTTCATCTGCTTATGAAAACAATGTAACTCAACAGCAATTTACTTATTCTCCATTTTCAACCCACATTAATAATACTCTTGCCTTTGTTTAATTAAACCCACTCTGAAACTTGGGATTTCTAGTGAATTGGTTTATTTTGCGTATTTTTGAATAGAAACAAGTAAGAGTTATATTATCCTCTTCTAAAAATTGACACTTGAAATCATGTCAGGTTGACCTTGTTTTCCGTCTGGGATGAATTGGGACTGCATTTAAGGTCAAGGACCAAATGATCTACTTTAGGACCATAGGATTTAACCTTATGGATGAATAAGATTTGAGTCTCCCATGTTTGATCTGAATAGATTTTTTGAAATATTGCTCCTATACTTTTCTCGACAGCAGACGACCACTGACGCCAGGGTCCTGGGTAATAATGGATTGGAGAGTTTTGGGAGCAAGGCTGGGATTCGCTGTCTCTTCTTTCTCCTCCGCCGCTGCTGGTGCCACTCGAGCTTTCTCCTTTCTCCATTGTATCCACATTCCCATGTATATGAAGAATTCCACCACGTGCCCTGCTGAGAGCTTGACATGCAGCTGGCCAACTTTTCTCTGAACTTGGAAGGAGGCCCAAATTGACATGATCCGCCACATCTCGTGGGCATACCTTACCAAACAAACAAAAAACTCCGATTACTGAAAGCAAATGTAATGATTACAAACCACAAGGGAACAAGTGTTTTCTATGGATAAAAATTACCTCTCGATTATCCCCTTGAATCACAACACATTTACTCTCCACTCCATTTTGACGAAGATTGTATTTGAGTGCTTCTATTGAATCTGGATTCCACTCAATAGCGTAGACCAAGTCAGCCTGAAACGGACAAACGAATTCCCATTAGTTTACTTGACTTCTACTTTATACTCGAATCACATAAGGAATTCCTAAAGAAAAAATATTTGTTCTCTCCTTAAGACTTTTTAGGAAAAAAACAAGAAAAAAAATCGTCACCAAATTTTGGTGACAAAATATAACATTCTGGTGCTTAGTCTGGCCTCTGTCGTTTCAAACTAATAGAAAGCCCAGATGCAAAATTCTTTAACTTTAACTTTTCATCTCACTAAAATTTGAGTCACACACTTTCAAACATTTAAGCTATACATTATGTCGTTTGAAAATATTTTCATTATAATCATATAAGATATAAGAAGTTTTGAAAATGCATTTAAAAAGTTGAAAAGTGAAAGTAAAAGTAGTAAACGAAATTTTCGGTATTTACTTTTTCTCTAAGTAATTCTTAGGATCACAGATACGTGTATACTTAGAACGAAAACTTTTATAAAATTCCTTTTTACTGTCCAGCTCAAGGTCTTTGAAAACTTTTCCTCGAAAAAAACTTTTAAAGTTTTCATAAATGAATTCAAAGACATGAAAGTTTGCTTACCTGCTTAAGGCAGGGTAAAAGTGAAAGCAAAGAAAGAAAAAAGTAAAGGATCGTTAATTTTCATGCTTATTGCTTTCGAAATAATTTAATTATGAAATCCTGGAATTAAAAAATCAATAAATTACTAATTCATAGAATTATAATTGAGTTGATTGGCAGGAAATTACATGTGTCCGTTTAATCAAAAACAAGAACGACAGAGCTCTAAGAAATCCCACCCACGTCTAAATTATCTTAAAAATAGAACGATAAATTAGATTTCATTAAAACTTTATGATTGAATCCAAACCGTTGAGTTCTTTTTCAAATATAATAAAATTGAGACGAAACCGCATGAATAAATACTAAGAAAGAAAACTGTGTCAAACTTTCTCCCTTTCAATTTCAAAATTAATTAAAGTGGTAAAAAGACCAAGTTTCACTAATAATTTCGAATCCAATTATTAATCCGTTGGAAATTTTAACTTTATAATCGTTATTTCCAAGTTTATATTCATCATACGTCAAATCTAGAATAAGAGATTTTATTCAAAAGAGAGGAGTCTTTCATCCGAAAAAAAAACGTGGAGGATAGGTTTTCTCTTTTACTTTCACTGTGAAAAAAAAAGAAATGAGAAGAAGAATCTCGGACTAGTGACTGTTAGGACAGATTTGGGTAACAGAGCAACAAAAGGAAAAGGAAACGAAGAATACATGCTGCCTTGAATTTGGAAAAGGAAAGAATCAAGAAGCTATACATATCATGTCCAATCCATTCCCATAATATTTTCAGAAAACGTCCGTGTGTTGAATAAGAAAATTGTGACTGAGGGAAAGAATAAGGAATGGATCCTTACAGTAGAGAGGCGTTTAGAAGTTAACTGATCTGTCGAAAGAGGTTTAGGAAAAATAGAAAAGAATTGGAACTGATAGAGTGCCTTTTTACTAGAGACTTTTTCTTCTTGACTTGATTGACTTGACGTTCCTTGATTCTGGGACTCATATACCGAAAATATAAAATTAAATTAAATTATATACACTCTTCCTTTTCCATATTTTTTTACACTAAAAATTTCAACGCTATGAAAGGTAACCTATTGAAACCTTTCCACTATTGCTTGGAAACCAAGTTACAACACTTTGTAGTATTAAATTTAAAAGAGTTTTTTCAAAATAGAATTGAAATAAACTTATGATTGAATAATAAAATTTTTGAGAAAATATTTTCTCCACATTATTGATTTTTACGCCTTGTTGAATCAATATTATATTCATACTTGAGTATTCTTTTTCTTTGACTATTTTACTAATAGTTATTGAAACCTCATTTTTATTTTTTATGTGAAATAAGAAGTCAAATCTAAATTGCATCCCTGCCTATCGAGAGTCAAGTCCTCATCCGGAAAAAGTAGGCCTTTCCCCTTATACAAAAAAAAGAAATTCTCCTGTGAGTTAAACTTTAAAAAGTTCCAACCATGAAGAAAATTCTCTCCAGAGATAAATATAAGAAGTATATGTATTCAGATTCAAGGATTTCGAGAGCCTAAATCCAACATGACGCTCCAGAGACCACACTCACTGAACGACATTAAAAGGTTCCAAGTACTTTCTTCGAACTTCGATGATGTCTCCATGATTATTTCAATTCAGAAGACGAAACTTCATTTCCGTCAATCATGTTTAATTCAAACAAAATCCATTTTCTACGTCTTCTTACCCTTGCATGAACCAAATATGAAAGTACAAAGTATCCAATCCCAGCATATAAATCCACAATTGTTTTTCCACTGCAATCCCATGATGATATACGGAGTTTTTCAGATATATTTCCACTGGAAAACATGCATTTACGAATATCCCAAGAATAACTGTGTAAAAAAAGAGTATGTTTTATTAGTATTAGGTCGAAAAGTTCTGTGTAGAAATTAGTTAAGTTAAGCTGTTGAGAAAAAGGGATTTTGAGAAGTGAAAGTGTGAAAAAGTAAAAGTCCACAAAGTAATCAGTCTTTCAGGACTTTCTCTTCAAAGTTGATTTAATTAATTGGAAGATCTCCAAAAGCGTCCAGTCAAACAAGATAAGATGGGAACAACGTTATTGGATTTCGTGCCTTGTGAAAATGAAAGTTCAAACATTACAACTGTATAAGCTTTTTCACTCATACATGGGACAATTCCCATAGAACCCATTCATTCAAAAAGAAAAAGGAAAAGTAGGAGAAAGAGACAATTAAATAATTCCAAGGTTGCTGGGACAATTAAATTGATTCAATTTGTTCATAAGGTTGTGCATTAACTCTGTTATTTTTTTAAATTGAAAAAAAACTTCCAAATAATTTTACCAATGCTAGTTGCTAGGAACGATTAACATTGAACCAAACGAGATTGGATCTAAATTGGATCTAAAGTTAGTTTTTTTTCGATTTTGAAAAAATTCGAGTTATTGCACAACCTTATGAACAAATGGATTTATGGTTGTCATGTCAAATAACCTTGAAATAATTCATTAGATTACATGATTCTGTTTTCCTTTTTGAAGACCCAGGAATCGACTCCGTAAAGAAGTTCAACATTTGGACGACGAAGTTCATCGTTTTCCGTTGGTCCTATTCTTCGAGCAATTCGAGTGGCATGGAGCGTTGAGCAAATGAGTTCCCAGATCCGACTACCTGAATACAAATGAAGAGGATCAAAAGACAAACGGAGGCTATTATTGGCCTCATGTTTCTACTTCATTGCGAATTTCTCAGCTCTTTCCCATTTTCACATAAAAAGGACTACACGTCCATTCTATGCAAGAAACTGAAGAGGATTAGAAGGAATAAGGAAAAGGATAGGGAGAGTGATAGTAGTAGTACTCGAGGCTTTACTACTTGAAATATTGATCTTTTTCAGCGAATCCTTCACTTTTCGGTGTATAAAAGGATGTAAAACATGAAGTTTCTTTAGAAGATAAAGTAATCTCTCTCTGGAGTAATTGGTAAGAATTGCTGAATTTAATGTGAAAATTATTGATTACTTTTCCTGCAGAATAAATTTAGAAGGGCTTTTAATGAAAATTACAAAAACATGACAAATAACAAACTACGAGGTGAAAGTTTCACAGTGAAAAGTCTTAAGGAATGTGAAGTGAAAATGACGGACAAGGACAGTTTGGATTTTTAAAGCCTTTGAGCATAACTTACTGAAAAAATATTGAAAACTTTCTAAAATCCTGGAAGGTATTTTACACAAAACTTTTTTGGATTTGTTAAGCTACAAAAAATATTTTTAAGACTTGCCTTGCCTCCAGGTTGAAACTTTTGGTTTATCAATCAATCGATGAAAAAAGAGAAAAAAAGTTCATCTTTTTAAAAGAAATATAATCATCGTTCTCTTTATAAGTTAATTTCAGTAGACTCAATTTAAATGCTTACAACATTTCCAGCACGAATCTCATGATGAATAATTAAATAATGGAGAAAGGAAGAAATGAAGAAAAGGTAAGAAAAAGGTGAGAGGGGGGGTGGGTGGTGGTGCTCAAGATAAAAAGCTGTCACATTATTCCCTCCCTGCCATTTCCCAAGTCAGTTCCTGTGAACTTTTTCAAGAATTATCGAAGTTTTCAGGAATACTTAAATCGGAAATCCTGGATTGATTTTTTCTTACCCGAATTCTTCCAATTGTCATTCAAGAAGGTTGAACTTGGAAAGAGAAGTAAGTCACCGTGTTTTTCCCACCGTGAATTTGGCAACTCTGACTCCATTCCTTGAACCCAAAGACCATCCTTTTCCATTATCTCTCGTAAGTGACGCTGAAGTTGAACTTTAAGTGTCTCCTTCTTCGTCATTGTCCATCAATATTAGCTATGAAAACAAAAGAAACTATAGAACTTACGTCAATATTACACTTATACTCACATCTAGAAAAAATAAATATTTGAAAAAAAATATTTCAAAGGAAAGTCAGTTAAATATTAAAACTTATTTCAGTTTCATCAAAATTTTTTAACAATCAACACAGTGTTAGTGTCTCATTAATCATCATTACTGATTTTTCATTTAGAAATTAATAATACTTTTTCCAAACATTAAAAGTAAATTTTCTAATAAAAAAGAAGCTTTTCTTATTTCAACTTTCTAGAAAAAAAGTTTCACTATAACGAACATACATTTTTTCTTTTAATAAGAAATTAATTAAAGTAATAGCTAGCTAACAAGCAAGCATTTTTATTTGAAAACTTGAATTAATTTACCTTTTACGTTTTCACAATTTTAATAAAGACTTTCAAAAATTTTTGATGCACTTCTCAATTTTTTTTTTTACAATTTATTCTAATTTGTTTGAAGCTTGATTTCTGTTTGTTTCGCTTCAACACCAGGTAATGCTTTTTTTCAAAATGAACATGTATTTTTAGTTAAAATCAAAAAAGTTTTCAAGTTACCAGTTGGGTATCCCGGGTTTGGAATTGATGAATTTCTGAGAAAATTTCTTCACAATCCACAGCTAAAGATTTTTGTGAACACAATAAATTTCCTAACAACCTTAATTCTGTATAAACTTTTTATCTTGTAGACATTATTCTGAGAAAGCAATTAAATTTTATTGTTCAGTAAAAAATATTTCAAATTAAACAAATTTACGACAATGTCACCATAATTTCATTTACGGGTGGGTGGGATTGGGATAAGTAATCGTAAATGAAATTATACTTACATGCATCATTCTAATTATTAGCAATTAAACTACAAAACTTTATAATTCAATAAATTACAAATGGAATAAGTACCTCCCGTATAAAGGATAATCAAAACAACTTTTTAAATAAGATTATGAAGAATAATAAAAACTAACTTTCCCCTTATAAAACTTTTGCTGAATTCTCAAAAGATAATTTGCTCTACTTTTTCTTCCTTCTTATTTTATGGATTTTGTTAAACAATTTCTTTTTTTATATGCATATGACAAAAGTAACATTTGACGAAATATGGGCTAATGAAAAGGAAAACTTTTGTTTGCCTCAGTTAGATGATGACAATAAAGTATATGGTTGATGGAATGATGCACTTTTATGAAGATGAAGCCTATCAAATGAAGATTTTGTTAATGTGTATTTTTTATCCATTTCCTTTATCACACCAAACACCATCGTAAGAAAGAGAAAGTTTTTATATGGTGATGAAGAATCGGAAGAGAAAGAAAGGTATATTAAAAAACTAAAAGTGTCTCCATTAGTATACCGACGACCGAATGCATTTTCATTACTCGTGAGAAAATAATATGGATTATATTTTATATGACACATAATAACAAGTAACCATGTAATAATAACAGAGTGGGTCGATTAGATTGCATATGTATCATCCTCTGGGAAGAATGATTGTTATTGTTACAGAAATCCATGTTATTTCACTTCTACTTTAAAAGAAAAGCCGGAAAAGGAATTAGGGCTTAAGATGATTAGAGTGAAAAGAGCTCAATCCCATTATCCAACTTAACTCCTTTGAATCATTATCCAAATCCAACATCAATCCCAATTTCTTACTATGATCCACTTTTCACTCCATCTGATCACTGCTATGAATCCTTACATTCATCCCACTTTACTTTGCAAGAAATTTTTAGAGATGAATTTTTAGGCCAAAGAACATTGTTGTTTTATTAAGAATTTCAGATGCATTACGTGTGAAAGATTAATTTGCCAACTTTTAATTGGTTATTAAAAACATTAAAAAAACCTAACCCATGAGGTGCTTTAAAATTTTTATTTGAATATGAAGATCCTGGTTTTCTATCTATTGTTTATGATGATTTAAACCTTTAATTTTTTGAAGGATATGAAATTGACCACACAACCACAAGAGATCCAATGGAAATATTTATAAGGATTTCGTTGGTATTTGGGATTTCCTTGAAATTCAACAGACTCTCAATTGAATTCCAAAGAATAAACAAGAATTCAAAAACCCGTTTTACGGAAGCATAAAAAATTCCGTGTCATCAAGTTAAATGTGTCACACTTTTAACCTAATTTTTAATTTAAATCGCTTAAGAATTCATATCATACGCCAATAACTAAAATTATTAAAATTAAATTTTAAAATTACTCTTGCGTAATATTGTTGTATTACTGTAGTTAATATTGCACACATTATTATAAAATATCATTTCGTCCGTACACGATAAATATGTCCTATAGTTTTCATTTCGTTTGTAATTTAAAAAAAAATCTTTAAGAATTTTAATTCATTTTATTTCTACTTCTAACCAGATAGTAAATTTGTGTAAGACAATTCCCATTCTCTTAACATTATTTTAAAATCATGATATTGACAATGACAACCCATTGATTCTGCAGATGTATTGGACAACTAGCCAACAATGAGACGGTTATACATTTCATCTTAAGTTTTGAGTCGTAAATTAGTTAGTAAATGTTAATTTCAGAATAGTATTATTACTAGGTTACTTGATACAAGGTTCAAAAGTTTTAAATAATTTTTATTCAAATATTAACACTGTTAATGAGGATGCGAAGTTTGAGTCTTTTGTGTAGAGATGATGATATGGAAATCTATATCGTTAATAAACGGTAACAAGAATCTATGGTCCATTTTTACGAGTAAGAAACATTGAAATTGGTTTAAGGTGACGCTAATTCAAAAAGGAACCTTTTTAACGGGATCTGTCAAACTGACCGATATATTTAGCATTCTATAGTGGAAAAAACGAAAACTTTTGGTGTCCCATGTTCATTTCCAGAGTAGTGAATCGGTTCTTACCATCTTCAGTTAATATTGTCATACGACCAGAACAGAACAATAAGATCCATCAAACTATATAGTGAAGTAATGTTGGGTGAATATTTTAAGTTTAATTTGACTAATAGATCGCTGTTATCTTAATAGTTCTTATAAAAACTCAAATAATAAATTTTTCATTTTATATTTCACAATGAGACATAAATATACATTGACAATTACCCTTTTTATTATTCTGACAATAAATATTCCTTTAAATTGTGCTGTGAGTGAAAAATCTTCATCCTCAAAATCTAAATCAAATTCAGTTGATAAAATCCAGAGTAAAAGTGATACTGGATCACCCGAGGCGTCTTTTTCTATTTCTCCCAGTTATTCTTACCAGTACTACACCAACGATCATGGAGAAAAGAACGAGGGATCAGGTAGTAGAATCGTGTGATGCGTGACTTTTAAGATTCACTTTTTCATCCTATTTCCACTCAATGATCTTCTTCCACAAAAATCCAGGGTTTATGGGTTAGAATGATGATGATGAGAAAATGTCTGTAAATTTAGCCAGGGAAAGGCTTTGGAGAAAATCCACGACTTTCATTCTTCCCATTACACTCAAATCAGTTGTAAAATGGATAAAATTAGGGATCTTGAAAACTCAGTCAACCTTGTATTTATTACATTATACACATTAGATATTTACTCCCATCCTTATACATTACTTTACACAAAATCTTAACTAACCAAATCTTCTTCTAAATTTTATAAACAGATCTTTTTCATCTATCAAATTAAATTTTTTTTTTTATTCCAGTATTATAAAAGAAAAAATTATTGATTAATTCTAACTTTTATTGAAGAAATAAGTATAAGATGAGGTCAATGGAATGTATGAATTATTGAAGAATTCAGAATTCTAAGAAATTTTTATTGTAATGATTGATTGATATTTTCAGGAAGCTAATATATTTTTGCTTTTAATATTGACTAACTTAATTAATTATTTTTATTAAATTAATCCCTACGACTTAACTAAAAGGTTTTTTGTTGTTTTTTTAGGCCTCGTATCAAATTCTGCCAATTCTCCTTCATCTACCGTACAAATTGGATATGACAATCCTAATTCCCAATTTATGTCCAAAGACTCATACGCTCCTTTAGAATCATACGCGCCCCCACCAGCTCCAATGTACACATATGAAAATCCTCCAATGGATTCCTATGGATCCCCTCCTGTCCCAATGGAATCTTACGGAGCTCCAGATCACATGTACTCTTATGGTCCACCACCGATGGATTCATATGGTCCTCCACCGCAACCCTCTTACGGTCCTCCCCCTCTACCGGCTTATGGCCCACCACCTCAACCTTCATATGGCCCACCACCTCAACCGTCATATGGTCCACCACCTCAACCTTCATATGGTCCACCACCTCAACCATCCTACGGTCCGCCACAGCAATCCTATGGTCCGCCACAACAATCCTATGGTCCGCCACAGCAATCTTATGGTCCGCCTCAAATTTCTTACGGATACGGTAACGGAGGTTCAAATGGTGGTGGTCATGGGAATGGCAACGGAGGAGGAAATGGTGATGCTGGAGGTGAAGAACCTCTTCCGCCACCTCCAACGCCGCCTTCAGTCAAGGGATCAATTGATTATGTTCTTATCCCTTTGATATTGATTGGAATTGCCGGGCCTATATTTGTAGTGTTGTACGTAGTTTTAGGAGCCTTTGAAGCTAAATTGAGTCCCGTACTTGCTCGTTCAAAAAGTTGGTCTTATGCTTCAGAAATACTAAAGGTAAAAAGTTAACTCTGAAAATTGTCATTTCATAAACTTTTCCTCAAAGTTTGTTTCTTTTGTATTCATGATTCATTCGACAGCCTGGGACGGAATTGCTGTTTACGTCAGTAGCCAGAGCCCTTGAGACTCACGAATGCATGGAACGAGCAATATGCCATATGGGAAATTTCTGTCACGGTTATGGACTAGATGAAATCCTTCAAAGGTAAAATTAATGCTATGAGGATAAAAGAGAAAGAAATTTTGGAGAAAGTTCTGAAGTGTCGGAAATCGAGTTAGTGGTCGGGTAACAAGGAGGGGAGGACTTATCCAATCCAATTCCAATCTTATTGATCCGTCCGAAAAATAGTTGAAAAAGAAGTTTGGAAAAGGAACTGACCTAAGAAATTTAATAAAGACCATTCACTTACTTTTTCTACGGGTGTAGAAGAGTCAATTTAAGGGAAACAGATCTCTTATTTTTTTCAAAAGAAAGTATTAAGTAAGCTTAAATTCTCTCCTTTTTCTCATTTTCGAGGTGTCCTATACCAAACTCACTTCCTGGATTAACATCTTCAATAATCAGTGGGATTACTTTCACCATACAAAGAAAGGAAAGAGAAAGAAAACTCGTCTCATTTCCTATTATCATAAAAAGACCTTTTCTCCTCATCCTCCCACTTTCTTTCTAATCACGGGTACACAATAGAAAAATTCAATCTTCAACAAAATATAAACAGTATAGAGGATAAAAATGAAGTATTTAACAGTAAATGTGGGCGTTGAACGCTTTTCATTCATTATTTCTTAGAATCAGAATTTTTCATAAAAATTCTGAATATGAAACTGTTTTGAGTTTTCTGAAACGCAAATTTATACAAAATAAATCCACTAATTGGTTTAGTGATCGAATTAAATTAAAGATGCAAAGTATAAACTTTTTATAATATGCAACAGTCCAGAAAAAAGAAGTTTTGAATGTATTTTTTCATGTATGTCTTGATTCACTTTTTTGAAGTGCACTCATATTAGAATTTTCTCCAATTTTCTTTCAAGCATTATACAAGAAAAAAGTTTTTGAATTCTAATTATGTTGTTTCTAGGTCACTCGATGGGATCTTTGGAAAAGAACCTTATCAGAAATATATGGAAACTTTAACTTCTTCAATCAAAAACCCACAAAGCTGCTCAAAATTCAAGTGTCCTTAGCCTTCCTAGAGTAAAAGTTACAATATTGTAGACACGAACAACTAAAGTTTCCCTTTTGGATTTTGTTCTCTGCGTCACTCACTAACTACTCACTCAACATCGTTGTTGTTGTTACATATCGAACAGTACACCTTCAATTTAATTCCGGAATCTTGAATAATGTAATAAGAGTGATTTCATTTCATGATGATGTTTTCTTTAATCTTGACCTCCCTCAGTTGGTCGAGATTTCTATTATGTCTTCTGAAGTGAAGTAACAAATTGGAAATTCTGATTTATGGAGTAGTGAGTCAATACGTGATAAAGTTGTTCTTCCTGCTTAAAAATCAAAATAACATGTTTTATTTCTGATTTCATTTTCCTTTAATTTCAATAATATTAAGCAGTAGTGTAAAACAAGAGTGTAGTTCTTGTTTTTTTATGTTTTCTGTCAAGTCAATTGGTTAGCAAAATTATTTAATTATTATTCTGTCTATTACAACTCAATGAGAAGTGAAAGTGATCAAAGAGATCAAAATATTACTATACTTTGACTAGTAATCAAAATTTATTTACGTATACTTTATAATTATTAGTAGGAAATAATGTTGATGACAAGTTTTTGAGTGAAATCTCTTAATTTTATATTATTAAAATAATGGGAATGATAATAATATTACAGGTTAATTTTTTAAACAGTTGAAATAAAAATGACAACCGGTTCAAAAAATTTATTTGGTTTAATGTCGTCAATTCTGCTACTGTAAAAAATTTTTTACAGTTCTTTAAAAGTTTAATTACAAAGCATCGCTTCTAAAAGGTTACATACAGTATGGTCTAAATTTATGTAATGGAGCAATTCATCGCAATTTTTTTAAAGCTATTAAAATAATAATAATTTTAATAAGTTTAAAATTGTAAAATGAAATTTTAAATTATAGCTTTTATAATTTTTTTAATATAATTTTTATTGGTTTATTTTGACATTTTTATAATTATGTCCTACAGACAGAGTTTTAAAATTGTAAAAACACAATTCGAGAGGAGAAAGTAGAAAGTATTCTAAAAAAGACGAATAATAATTAATGAATAATCGGAATGAGTTACAATAATTATTTAACAATGAGTCAATTTATTTAAATTAAAAGGTGTATAAAACATAAAAGGGTAAGAATGAAGAAAATCCACGTGAGAAGATGAGATGATTGGACAAAAGGTCAATTGAACTCAAATATCATTAACGAGGGTAGAAATTAAATGGGAAGAATTTAAAGTTGTTTCCGTTGTTTTTTTGTTGTAATAATGAAAGGTGCAATGGTCAAATGGTTAAGGTTATGCCATTATAATGCAGAAGGTGTAAATCTCTACCCAGATAACAAGTAGAACAAGTTTTCATTTAAAGGAACCTGAGTAAACATAATAATCTTATGCTATGGCCTCTTCAAATATGAGGTAACGCTACAAAATAATTAAATCTAAATAAAGTATTTTTATTTCATTAATACAATTTTTCAGTCTTTTCGTTTTAAAGTCTTTCGATCTCTTTTTAAATTTAAAACAGGAGGTGGATATTTTACACCTTATTCTGCATTATTTAACTCGTAGAGTCTTTCAAGGGCTTTAAAGACACCCTTTGTCATTCTTGCTGCATCTTCAGAATTTATGTCAGCAAGTTCTTTAAAAGCCCTGCTAGCTCGAACATTTGCAAATTTTGGATAAAGGATAGCTCCTCCACCAAAAACGGCTGCCAATGCTGCCACACCTACGACAACATCCGTCATGTGATATTTTTGCCAGAAACCAATTTCTTGTTGTGGAACGTATGCTGTAGGATAAGCTCCAGTTCCTGATTGTCCTACGCCAGGATAGTAGAAGATTTTAAATGTCTAGAAATTTTTAAATAAAAGTAAATTTTTTGCTTGGAGAAAGTTGACTTTCACTTTTTACCTGACCCTGTCCGGAAGGATTGGCAGAGTTTGTCACTGGAGCAACTTCTCCGGCATTCTGTACTTGTCCTGCAGGATCCTGAGCTGGAAACGCACCCTCCCTTGCTTCAGCAATAGGTTGCATAATAAGAGGTTCTTGACCTTGGGTATTGGATGTCATAGGACTGTTGTTCATATTCGAAGTTGTTGGAAGTGATTTGCCTGATGGAAGTACTGGAGTCGAATGGACGACGGTAGATGCGGCACGAGTGTAGACCGGACTTGGGTGTTGGATGGCAGCCACAGCGCCAGTTACCAAAGCGAACAATACTATAAATGACCTCATTGCTCCTATTTGAAAGACATAAAGTTAACCATTGATGGAAGATTATTATGACTAATGAGAATCGCGTAATTGTTAAACGAGCCAGTGAATGAACTAATAACTTTCTAATGATGAATGAAGGCAAGGCGCATCGAAATAAAAGGTAACCGGATCTTTAATACTGCAGCAATGAACTTGACTCTGAGTAATAACAAAATGTAAAAGTTTAAGTTAAAATCCTTTCTTCAATTCTGTCCCAAAACAACAGACTCTCGTTAACTAAAATCATATTAAAATTATCTTAATTCCTTAAGAGCATCTTTTACTACTCTTTGAAATCAGAGTATTAGGAAACTTCCGGTAACTCCTCGTCTCTCATTGGTTCATTTAACACTCATTTCCTCAGGAATCAACCCTGCTTTATCATTTTATGCGAAAGTGTTCTGTCCTATTTCCCCGCTTTGTTGTTAATTACTGTCTTCGTTCTTATGTTTTTTTTCTCAGAAAGTGGTTCTCCTTTTCCATTACAGAAAATCAAGAGTTAGTATCAAGGAAATGGAATCTGAGGCATGTGATCCATTCTCGATGGAGGAGGAAAGCAGGGAGGAGTCTTTTACATTGACACAGAAAACTTAGATGGACTAAAGGCGGAAGTGCGTTCTTACTCACCTGAAACGTTGAGAGAGAAAACCGAGGGATTGAAATGAGGTCTCGAGCTAGTTTTCAAATTTTTCTTGATTAATTGAAGAAGGACCCCTTCTAGGCTTCCTACGTGACGAAGTCTTGGTAGAGAACTGATGAAAAATCCAGTGTCTTCTTTGACTTCAAGTTTAAGAACTAAGGAATGAGGCGAGGATCCTGGGTTTTTCTACTTGAATCCGGGACCAGGTGGGGGACCCTGAATTTGGAATCTTTGGAGCCCTTAGCTAGTAAAAACCTGATCCCTGTCGACCATGAAAGTACAAGGCTTGAGTCAAGGCTGGACAAACTCTCATTCTCCAAATGCTGACCTTCATCTTATGAATCTTCTTTTCCCTTTCTTAAATAAATGAGTCTTAGGTATTTATTTATGAAGATCATCGTAATAAAACCAAAAGGATTATTAAAAGCCAGTAGAAAATTTCATGAGTAATTAAACAAAGCTTGGATCTCATTTTCGAAAAAAATTCCTCAAGATGAAATTCTTGGCAATGAATTTGATAATGCTGAAGTGGTTAAGGTGTAGGTAGGTCCCGTATGAAATAAACAGCCAAACACACCGTGTATTGTTGCTTTCTTCTACGTATTGTTGGACGTACGTAACCCATTCTTTACATTAGACTGGTCACCCCTACACACTAGACTTGAATTCCGCAAATTTATTTTCGCATATGTGGATTCATCTTCTGAGGTGCATTGGTTGGTTTCTGGGTAGTGTGAAAAAAATCGTGAGGTATAAAATGGAAGTGAGGCCTCAGTTCCTTCAGTCAGTTTCTGTCTAGAGATCTTCAGTTTTTTTTAAAAAAAATTAATTTATTATTATTTGTGATTTTAGTGATTTTTTAAAAACAAATCCAATTATTTACACAGGTAAAGTAAAAAAAAGAAGTTTATCATTGAAGTTATTAAGTGAGGAAAAAAGGAACCAGGATCCAAATTTTCGATATTTTGTTGTTTGTTGTGAGCCCCTTATTCTTGGAATTCCAGAGGTGGAAACCTTGGAATCGTAAACAAAGGTTAAGAGCAAGGAAGTTGGGATCTTCTTCTTATCACCAGGTGAAAAATAACGGAGGATTCATTCTCAAGGCCAAGCACTTACATAAGACCCTTTGGCTATTTACTGGAACCCTTAATTTATTTGTGAGATGTCCAGTTGAGTGGATGATCCCTTTCATACATTGCCTCAAGGCAGAAAGATTCTCCATTTATTTTTAGTTACATTTTTTGGATCCAAACAAAGGAAAGTTTTATCCTTCACTTCAAATTGGATAAAATTTTCTAATTCAAGGATTTAACAATTTCTTTTTTTTTTGTTCAAAATGAATGTCATTTTCTGAGTTTTTTTATTTTCGAATTTCTTCAGAGAAAGAGGGGGAAAAAAATCATCTATTATTGAACTCATCCACGGAAAATCCAAACCATCTTTTCACAATTTCTCTCAACGGAAGATAAGAAATAGGAAAGAAAGAGAAAGAAGAAAGTATTTGAAATGTGAAAAAAAGATTTTTTCTCATTGAAATTTTGCATTCATTGGTATTCCTTTTTCCATTCGGTCGGTAGTCAGTAGTCTATACTTTTACTCTGATTTGGAGAAAGTTATACAAATACAAGGCGTCTGCAATTACTTTAATGTAAACTTTACTTTTCATGTAATTCTGATTTTCTTTTTTCCTCGTCTTCTCTAATTTGAAAGGAACCTTCTTTCCTAAACGTTTCTGAAGACAATTTGAAAAAATATAATGTATTTATTTAGAAGATAAGGAATAGGATTCCATTGAGAGCATTTTCATGTTAAGGAAGGAATTTGGGTGTGAGGATAAAGAAATTAGGATAATTTTTTTGAGATCTCGATTCTTTCTTTTTTAATGGAGAGTGAGTAGTTTAAAGTAGGTGAAAGGGTGTGGATGATCAGGATACGGTAGTATAGTAAGTTCAGCGTCCCGCACGGTCAATGTAGCAGGTCAATGTGAAGGCCGAAGTACCGTTACGATCTTACCAGAAGACGAATAACAAGAACCAGTCTCTCCCTCATGGAAATGATATTCCTTACCCAGGGATCTTTCATATTTCTTACAAAAATGGGAAGATGAGATCCATTGAGGGAGAGGATGATAAAACAGTAAAACCAGATACACCTGAATTACTAGAGTTGAAACCTCTCATATTCAATTCTTTAAAGAAATAATTTTTCATCTCGTCTTTCCATCTTTTATTTCACACTTAAGGATCTAGGTCATGCTCAGAGGCGAACCTTTAAAGCTCATCATCTAATTATGGTCCATGCAGATGCAAAATTACTCACACCGTAAATCCCTTTATTTTAAAGGTGGAAGCTCAATAATTGTACTATATGTTTCCACTTGACAGCTCCGCACTTAATTAACTTAATTTCATCTTAGCTTAAATTTCATTTTTATTTCAATAATATTTCTTTGAAGTTTGAAGGAGTCCTTTCCTTCTTTAAAAAGTAGAGTTTAAACAATATCATTAATTTTTTAAAATAGATAAAAAATGAAGTGGCATCAGTCTATAATTTTGACCTTGACAATGGCTGCGGTTGTTATGGCGGCTCCCCAAGCTCAGCAACTCCAACAGGGTTCCCAACAGCAGGTAATATAAATTATTACGACAACTTTCAGTTTCAAAAGTCACACATTGGATATCAATTTTAAAAGGTTTCGGCTAGTCAACCCGTAGCTCAGAGTAGGGATGCCCCAGTTTATCCAGATACAAGTTATACAACAGGATATTCAGGTGGTCAAGGAGGAAATCAAGCATACGGAGCACCAGCCGCTCCTTCTAGTAACTATGGAGCACCTGCTGGTGGATATGGTGCTGGAGCTGCTCAACCGCAAGGAGCTTATGGAGCTCCAGCACAACCGGGTGGAAATACTGGATATTATTACTACTATTACCCAGTACAAGTGAGCATTTTTTTCCACTCATGTTTCTCTCAACCAATAGCAGAAATATTTCTTTCCAAAAATTTCTTTCACCATCGTAAAGGAGAAAAAATGAATTTCAGTGAAAGATATATTTGAACTAAGTTCTCAGAATTTTAGTTGAGCCAAACATTAAAATTTATTTCTGAACAAATCTTAGGAACAGAAAGAAGCAGGATCTAGCACTTATAATACGGCCACAAAGGACAACTACGTTGCATCTGATTCTTATGGAATTGATCCCTTGGGTATCATTGCTGTATTGGCAGTAGCAGGATTAGTGATTGCTGGACTTGCTCTCCTGTTCCCAGGTTGGGCCTACGTCCGAAGCGATGAAAATGTTTACTACAGGGCGTCTACCGGTAAGAATCCATTTGTCTCTTGGTCTTTTCCTGTCACTGTCACCTACTCTACCGCCTTTCTTTCTCTAAAACAGGGATTTCCAAGTTCTTGGGAATGAGTAGCGAAGACTATTCCGCCATTATGCGTCTCGTCCTCAAGGCCATCGAAGGAGAAGACTGTGTTGAGAAAACTTTATGTGGTGTTGGGAAGCTCGTAAAGAAGAAGGTTAAGAATGCCGAGGGTTACTTGAAGTAAGTATCCGTTCCTTTCCATTAGCTTTTCTCCATAATGAGAAGTAGGCGGATGAGTTCAATCAGTAGGAGGATCCTTAGTGTCATATTGACTTTTGGATCGCCATTACTCATTCTAAAGTCAGGACATAGAATAAATCCTCCTAGTTTAACAAGATCACATTTGAAGTATAGGCCATAATTTTCCAAAAAATCCATTACTTAAAGGGATGTTTTTGAACTCTTCTTTTAGGGTTGTCGAAGAATTTGCACCAACTTCTGTAGCTACAAACGTCCATAAACTACGAACAATCATGAAGAAAGGAGATGAGTGTTCGAAAACTATCGTATGTGCTAAGAAGAAACAACAATAAGAAGAAATTGATCTGTTCTGAAAAACTTTTAGTTCTAAAAGGTGATTGAGGGATTTTTTTTATAATGATACTATATTTACTACTAACTCCAAGAATATCCAGACAACTCTGGACAACTTTACGATTGGGTTAAGGGCGGGTATGAAATTATTTTTCATGTAAGAAAAATAACAAACCGCTCCAGAATTTTTACACGACTTTACTGACTGTCTTTCTTTAGAATTTAGCTTTAACTTAAATAAGTAATGTTGATGATGACTAACAGTAGTAACTAAACGTAAGCTTTAAAAATGAAGCCGTCCAAAGTAGACAAAAGTTTCTGTCCAAAAACTTTTGAAAAACTTCTTTTTTACAAAAATAATACAAAATGCTTTAGACTTTAAATTGGACAGTAATATAATAATCAATAATTACATTTATAATAAGTATAAATAACAAAAGCAGGAAGCAGAAACAGTTTGAGCTTTAACATTTTTCATAACAAAACGACACGAGACTTCTCCTAAATAATTAATTCTGACATTGAATTTTTTGACAAAAGAATCGTAACTTTCACCTCTTTAGAAACAAAAGGAGAAAATATGTTAAGATAGAAAGTAAAGAAAGAGAGAGCTCAAGGACACTAATTATAATTGCACTCTGTTGTTTATTTTTATTAATTCACCCATAGATTAAAATGGGCTGAAACTGTTTGTTTTTATAATACTGTTTAATTATTTGTTTATTGTTGTAATACCAAAACCAAAAAATCATGGATGCTATTTTTATTATTGAGGATTATTGTAAAAGGGTTAATTATTATTATTAAGAAAAACAGAAATAAATACAACATAATAAGAGAAAATTGTGTGATTTTTCTTCTAATTTTGATCTGATGATGATGATGATGATGTGATGACATTTGTGAGAAACTTTCTCTTTTAATTCCTCACCTTTTTCTTGTCTTGTCACCTCTCACTCATAGCAACAGCAGCAGCAGTAAGTCTTATCTTGACATTTTGATCTTCTGAAGATTGTGAAAGGTGGTATATCTGTTTGTATCTTTTCATGATATGAATTAAAATTTAAATTGAGCTTATAAAGTATACGCAGATGGTGAAAAAGATAACAAAAAAAATCTCAAGAAGTGGACATCCGGTTTTCTAAAATAAAATAAAAAACCTATAATATGTTCTACTTACTCTCTGACGGGGTCTCGTAAATTAAGAGAGTGGGAACTGGGATTGTTTTCTTATTTTACTTTTTAAACCACATTTAAGAGCCTCAAGAAGAACAAAGTAATACCATATTTTATGTAGAACAAAACCACGCTACCGGCCCTTACTTAAACGTAAGCAGTTTATAACTTTTTTCTTCATCTTTTGAAACAAAGATACAGTTATCATTATTACTCTTCTTAATCTTCTCATAACTAACCAATTAACCCAAATATCAACAATCCATTCATTCATTCTCATGATTAACTTTTACTACTCAATTTATGAAAAAACAACAATAAATAATAATAACCGAATTAAAAGTATTAATCAACACCTTATTTCTTGTTAACAAAATTGTTTCTTTCATTATTTACATTACAATTATTCCACAAATTACATGCTTAATATAACTCATAATTATAAGTGCTGTACAATTATTTTAAACGTTGTATAACAAGTGGAATTTCTTTCATATTAAAATATTTTTCAAAATATTCTGAGAGAAAATTACATGAGATTGACAAATTTTAAGTTTACACAAAAATTCTAAAAGAAGAAGAACTGAAATTGTAAGTTAAACAGAAGGGACGTTGCCTTTATTTTAATGAAATGGAAATAGACACACATGGTTGGTTGGTTGAAGAAATGAAATCATTCCTTAGATATATCAAGGTATCCATTACTCGATTTTGTTAGGAAGTAAAAAATTGAATCTTGAAAAAGGAAAATACGAAAAGGAAAAAAATGAAATATACTCCTTGACAATATATTTTTGGTTGTTGAAAAGTAAATTGCTCAAAGTCTAATCTCGTCAAATAGATTCCAGTAAAGCGGAACAAGGACAATTTCCCAAATCTAGAGAATGCTACTGCAAATTTCCTTTCATCTTTCCTTTTCCTAAAGAAAGGATATACTATAATATAAGTTGTAGAAAGTAAACAAGGAGAGCATGAGAATTTGATGATTCGGAAAAAGACCAACGACGGTGTAAGCCTTTACGGGATCTCCTTCATCTTTTGTAGAAGAGGAATCAAAATTAATAACTTCCTATCGTATACCATATACCTGTATCACTAAATATCATCCTAACTTCTGTGTTTTTAACCTCAACTGACTTTCTGACCCGTTTCTTGGCAGTTGGCCCAATACAACTCACGTCATTAAGATTCATACGACCGATTACTTTATATTTATCAAACGGGTTATTTTTGCAATTACAACATTTACTACAAAATGTTTATGTTCAATCTGTAATTGCTGTAATCATTTTTTCTTAAACTTATTGCTTTGATGTAGGTTTTTATTGGGTTTTCTGCTGAAAAATAAGTGATAGAAAACTTGATTAGTTAACATTCAATCATGCTGTTAAGATCAATTTGAAATATTAAAAACTAATTTACCTTTAATTTCTGATTTCTCTCAAAGAATTACATCATTACTTAAAACGCTACGTTATTACAACTCATTACTTTTAAGTTCAAGGGTACAACATAGGAGTCTCCACTCCTCCCCACTTCTACAGAACTAATTAGAAAGTCAAGAGAAAGCCACAGTATAGTCGTAGTGGGCGTCCTTTCACTTTAATTTATAAAGGGGGTAGAGAAAACATTTATTTATCAGTATAGCATTTTCTCTTCAATTAGGATATACGCTTCTGGAATAACATTTTCTTTCCTTATTTATTTAACTCTTTTATGGAAAACTTCCGGGAAAAGATTTACAACTTGCAAACCTTACTTTCTAAACAAAGTTTGTAATAAAACGTATCTATTTTTATTGTTTTATATTCTCATCCTTTTCTCCTATTCCATGGTTCTAAAAAATACTTGAATTCAAACCGAAATTGATCCATCAACTTACACGTATTGATTTCTAAACGTAAACTAAAAGTAAGCAAGTAATGAATGATGAAGAGAAATTCTTAAAACTTTAGCAGTGTTGTTTATTGAGAATATTTTATTTATATAAAATTGAACTTTTTTATGAAGGAAAGTCAAATTAAACGAAAGTTTTCTTAAGCTTCATCGAATAATGGTTTTTGTTTTATTATCTTGAAGTGATGTTGTTAGTGCATGCATGACACGTTGTTGATGAAAGACAGACTCTCATTATAAAAAGAACAAAAGAACTTTTTGAATGAAAAAGAACTTTGTCTCATTACGAAGTTTTACTTAAGAAAAGCTTTTCATCAAAGATCGATGATAGAGTAAAGAATAACAGAAAGAAAGGACCTGTTTATTGTTATCCTTCTCCTTATTCGTTAGTGCTGTCATTCATTTGAAGAGAAAACAAAATATTCAAATAAAAAACTTTCACTTTGCGTGTAATGTCAAAAGAGTCGGAAAGTAAAGTATAGTGTTATAATTTCCTATGAAAAATTATTCAAATCATATACATGAATAATTTTGATTTTTATTTAATTTCCTGAATTTTACTAATGGTTTTCTTTCTTTGAAAAAATGAAAAAGAAACTCCGTAGAAAGTTTGTAATGAGCTTAGATCCTAATAATGGAACTTTGCCAATTTTCTTTCATTCGAAAAATGAATTGAAAACAATTGATATGCTGAGTGTGAGACTACTGGATGTGTATTATATTGTGGTGGATGCTGGGTTGGTAATAGATTCAGTGAAGTGATAATACTTTTTTTGTTCAAAATATCCTGTAGGAATTCAGTTTCTTCCTATTATTCATGGATACTTATTGTTACTGCTCGAGAGCCAATTTCCGGAATTTGATTCTTCTTATACCTTTCCTTTCTTTTCACACAACAAAACATTCCTTATAAACTTTCTCCTCTAAAGGAAATTAAGCCAGCAGCATCAATTTCAACTCAAGAAAGAAAAAAGGATGAAAACAAACCTCATTTCATCTTTCTTTTTTCCCCTGTAATTACCTTTTCCTTCCTATTGAAGTAAAAGTACCATCTATAAAGAAAATTCCCATGTTCGAGTATTTCCTTTTTATTACACAGATCCAAAATCTTATTATCCCTTAATAATAATGCTTACGTCAACAATAATGCCGCAAGGCTACTTTCGTTTCGAAAAATAGATTCTGATGGTAAATTATTGCTGAGACAAAAAATTCAGAATTGAAAGTCAAGGTTGGATCTTATTCAAGAAGAAATCAAAATTGTCATTTGACAATCAATTATAACGGAGTTTTTTTATCTTTCTGCAACCCTTTTGGGAACAATTTGCTTATAAATGCATAATTCAATCACAGTGAAGCCATGAACAATAAGTAAATTGAATATATATTCTTTTAACAAATATTTTCTTAGTATTCTTCTTACAAATCGGGAATCACTATACAGTACAAAATTAAATAAACTAATCAGATAGAAATCATGTATGATAAGAACAACATTTATTTAGAAAATGAAAAACAAACTTTGCCTAAGGGTTATATGTAATGGAATTGGTAGCTGTCGCTTCCATTATCATTTTAATGAATAAACTTAACTTGTGAAGTATGATTTTATTTTTAGTAAAAAAAAGGCTTGAATTCACATTCAATTTTATACAATCAATTTCAATCAATTCAATTTTGGGATTTTTATTTTCAACTAAAATATTTTTTACTTTATTTTTTACTAATTTTATCTTTGAAATTCTTGTATATACCGTATTTGTTGATTTCTTTATTTAAAAATTTAATTTTGTTTTTTTCTATAAAATCGCTTTGAAATAACGAACGAACGCTTACTTTCACAATTTCACATGAGATCTTATCATTAAATAATATTCTGAGTTTCGTTTCGTATTGCAATGCAATCACACAACTTTCTAATTCCAGCTAAGTTTAATTAAAAGCGGCTTAATGGGAAATTATCACGATTCAATTCAGAGTCGATAATGCTTTCACTTACCAGAAGATCATTCAAGTGTAAGCCCTTTTAAGATCCTACTCGTGGAATGGTCGGTCAAAAATTGAGGTTTCCTTATGAGAATTCTATCAAAACGATTCCTTTCTTACTTAACGGTGGTGGTGTTGAATATGATGGGTATCAGGTGAAGTCCCATAACACAAAGTCCCATAATGCAAAGTCCCATAATACAAAGTCCCATAAAACGAAGTGC